>JABJVR010015597.1:0-41866 GCA_025773905.1 Chitala chitala | reverse complement strand
ACACAGACCCAAGGCGGGAATTGAACCCCAGGCCTGGAGGTGCACAGCGACAGTGCTAACCACCACGCCACCGTGCCGCCCTGAGCCAACATCACCAAATTCAATTCTCACAAAGCAGGCACTGACGTGCATTTAAGAGCTGAAGGATGGGAAAGGACTGCCTAAATGGTTACAAATGTGCTTTAATATACTTCATTTTTGAAGTAGCTGAATTGGAAAGCTGTGATTGAGTCACAGCTTTGAGTGTACTGCAAAAAAACTCTAAGCAAGTGGGGCTGCACAGCATTACTCACTACACGAACCGTAAACCTGGTGCCAGTCTCTGGATCATGTCTTACCGGGAAAGATAAAATTGACTTCTTCAGTGACAATGAGCAGAACTCTCAACCATAACTACTGAAAAGCTCTTCAACTTTAGATTGGTATGATGTCATAATACCTGCCCAACAAAACACCACATTCACTTTATATTTTAGAATTTATGAAATGATATTGAAATGTTTATGTCAAGTTAAAGGTATGGTAACATATTAGAAGAGGCTGAATTTGGGGGGAACAAAATTTCAAGAAATATGAACATTGCATCTTTGCCTATAAAAGCATATAAAACAGAATCTATCATCTTGTCCTGACAATAGACTCTGCCGTTTATGCTATTACAGACAATACAATACACAAATACTGCATTTAGATTTGAGTGATCATACATGGAAGGCTGCCATGTTGTCTCAACATTGTGTATTCAGGTCCATTAAAAGAAGAAAAACCACATTGTTAGTGTAACAGTTAATATGATAATTGCTCTTTACAGGTACTTAGAAATGGTTCGTTATAAAAGGTGGCACCAAAGTTTCCTAACCTGCAGCAGTGCTACTGTATTTAAAGAACGGGCAGTAAGACATACTTTTTGGCTACTTTTTTTCTTTACATTTTTTGTATTTAAATTTTGTTTTCTATAACAGGAGAATTTTTGGCACAGTACTACTTATGTAATAATTTTAACAGAACTGGAGCACAACACCATTAGATTAGCATTTTTAAAACCAAATATATGTCCCAGTTTAACTTTCTTTGCTGTTTCCAATTTGCATATGAAACATAGCCTACTTTTATAATTATGCAAACCATCATGGGTCTTAAGAATTCAGCAGTATAAAAAAGAAAAATTAAAGCACTGGAACAAAATTAAGTGTCACATTTTTATTCACAGTGGCTTTCAGGCAACAAAAACCTTTTCAAGAAACTGTTTTTCCTTATATTTACAGAAACTCAAATCACACAGTCAACAAAATCAGTCAATCTCTTCTATCACAACCCTTTTCTTTCGGCCTTGCCCTTTCTTCCAGCTGTTCTCAATCTCTTTTCTTTCTTTCTCCAGAACCTCTCCATCTCTCTCCCTCTTAGCCAACTCCGTCCACACTTCTCTAGCTAGCCATCTCAAATCTGGTCCATTTTCCTTAACCCAAGACTGCAAGAACTCGCATTTCTTTCTTGCAAAGAAAAACATCCGCCTCGTTTCCCCCTCTTCACCTTCACTGGACAGCCTCTTCCTGGCCCAGGTTAGAGTGTCACGCAGCTGGGAAAGTGCTGCCAGAGAGTATCCCATTTGATCCTGTGCACTCCTCCCAGTCAGAACATGGGCAACAGCTTGTACTGTTCTGGATGAGGCACCCACATCCCTTTGATCCAAAAAGCCACCCCTCACCACAGCCATCTCACCTCCTCTAAGGGCCTCCTGGATAGAACCAAAGATGTGGCTGGAGCTCAGGGACTCAGAAACAGCCAATGTGACATGGCAGAACTCTAGTGCCATGCGCACATCTGAGAGATCACCATTGTAAAGATGAAGAGAGAAAGTGTAGCCATACAGTGCATTGACCAGGTTGTAGCGAATTAAAGGGGAAATGTGGGAGGAGAGAGAATGCAGAGGTGGGATGTTTGAGCTTATGGGTGGTACACCTTCCCCACCTTCCCTTGATTTTAGTCCTTGGCTAGTTTTTTCCTTTTTCTGTTTTTGCATTTTTGTGGATTTCTGTTCTGTGGTTGACACTGTGTAACTCTGGTTACCTTTTGCCTGTCCCTTGCTTTTTTGTCTTGCATTATTTTCATTCCTGTCTGTTTTATTGGCTTCTGTAGCATCCTTTTTCATAGCACGTTCCTTTTCTGTTTGTAATTGCTGACTGCATGCTTCTGATGTTGTAACATCCTCCAGCATCTCCATCAATGCCCTCCTTCCTTCTTCATGCCTCTCCCACCAGGGCTTCCATAGAGGCACAAGACCTCCGATAGCACCCTCCTTGACCAGACCCTCAAACCTCTCTTTATCTTGCTGGGGCAACAGAGCCCAGAGCTGTTCCTCTGAAAGTGAGTCCAGATCCAGTCCAGATAACTTTTTTGCTAGATCATCTTCTTCCTCCTTTACACCCAGTTCTTCCAGATCTCTTTGACCTTTTGTAATGTCATCCACATGTTGTCCTCCAACATCTGTAAGTTTTGTTAATATGTCTTCAACCTCTTGTCTGTCTTCAACTCCTGATGCTTGAATCTCTGCAAGCCTCGACAGAAGCTTAAAAACCTGCCTGTTGTCCTCTATCCTACCATGTCCTCCTTCTTCAAGCTCTGTCAACACATCCTCCATTCCTTCTTCATTTTCTTTGTCCCTCAATCGCATCAAGATCTCCTGCATTTGTTTCTTCCCTTCAACTTCACTTGGGTGTGTGCTTTTCAGCTCCTGAAACACAGACTCCTTGTAAAACTCCTCAGAGCATATGGAATGGGCAGGGCTCTGATAGCAGGCCATGCTGCAGTATGGCGTATTACATCGTGGACAGGTATAGCAGACGGGGTTGGTTAGACACAGCCCACACACTCTGCTTTCTGTTCCTATACTAGTGACTCCATGTTTGTCTTCTGTGGACCCACCAGCTGGGGCCAAAAGTTCCTCATCTTTGGCAGACCCTCTCCCTGGCAGTGTGACTCCATCCCTGTTAATTGGGACTACTTCATCATCATCATCTTTATCATTATTACAATACTGGGTTTTGCCTTTAGGTTCAATGTCTGTCAGCAAGGTCCTCACACAGGCTGGTATTCTCTTTCTCAACACAGGATTCATGACAGAAGGGACTGAACTACTGTATCACCTACTCCCAGTTTCACTACATCCAAAGTGAAGTTTGAATAGCTATCACGAGATGACCTGCGGTGATCAGTTGTTTCTATCAAACACTGCAAAACACAAAAACAGTTGACAGTGAGGTTTTGTACCTAATTCTGTAAACATAATATACAAATCTTGTTTATAATTAATATTTTACCTATTATGAACTGTTAGCTATTAATATATGTTTATTTAAAAGCAAACTGCCTTCCTATGCAATGGCATGTTACGTTTAATACCAACAATTTAGTGAATAACCATTTTTACTTCACATTTTAAGAGAAAACAAGATTTTCGCTTTCTTTCACGTGTCATTTTCAAATTCTGCGCAAAATAATTAATACATCGGCTAAACAGAAGTGAAACTCAAAGTAAAATGTCAGATTACTAGGCAGCACGTATATTATGAAGAACGTTTGCTAATAGTTCCTAATTAACGGCTAAACATATCAACAGCATTCACCTACCTACTTCCTAAGTCACCAAAACGTGCCCAGCGTTTGTTAGACTTAAATTACGTTTTGAATAAAGTATACAAACAGGTTTAGCTAAAATAATGTTATAACTGTGTTTACGGCAAAACATGCAAGACCACATATATAACTTTTAAGATAGATTAACATTAGCATAATCAAAATAAACTAAATTTACCCATACCTCTATATTTTCCAAACACAAAGATACTGTCATAATCCAAAACATTAGACTATATTACTTTATAAAGACACATGCTTGACACTGCGTGTATACGTTATGCTGTTACCTGGATTAAACTGTCGCAAACATTACTGTCGTAAAAATGTGTCCGCTTCATGCGCACGTCTTTCCTTGTTATGTATGTCGCGCAGTTATTGTTTCGGTGGGGTAAATTATTTTATTTTTACGAATATCTAACAAATGTACTCAAGTAATAACTACGTCTTTCTTACAACAACTTCTTCATCCATCGGTTTAATGTAACCAATACACACCTTAAAATTTTTAAGACCGTTACCACATCTCTTAATGCATTAAGGCATTCTTAGCATTCCTTTGATACGTTTTATTACGTGTACATAATATAACGTGAAAAGGATTGGTCATGTCATCGTTACACGAGCAGAGCTGTAAGAGGCAGAGACATGTTGAGAAGGGTAATTTTTCCTAACTTTGTCAAAATGCAGGCACAATTGTGCCATCAATTTAACTTCCAGCCATTTGGCATAACGTTTTATCAAAGAAATTTTATTTACTTTGGTATACTGCTTTTTATACCTATAATGTTGAATATTTAAACAGTAAAATTGCCAGCAACAGTATGCAAATTACTTAAATAATGTAGTTTAACAAACTTGCAACAAGCCAGGTGTAGCTACTCATCTTCCCAATGGCATACAAAGCCATTTGACTTTCAGCTGTGATCATCTGTAGATATTTTGATTAGCTCAGCATGAAAAGAGCTTTTCTGGAGCACTTCAGGCCCTGGTAGTGCAACTGAAGCAAACAATCATCAGTGGGTGGCAAGGCACTGTTAAAAGATCTCTGGGATAAAGTTGTGGACATGCACAAGTCAGGAGATGGATACAAAAAAAAATTCAAAGGCTTTATCAATGCCTATAAGCACAGTGAAGTCTATTATTAAGAAGTGGAAGGTATTTGGTACAACATAGACCCTCCCTGGATCAGGACGTTGCTCCAAACTGGATGAAAGAGCCAGGAGGAAACTGGTCAGAGAGGCTACCAAGAGGCCTACAGCAGCTCTGAAGCAGTTGCAGGAATTTGTGACAAAGAATGGTCATTGTGTACATGTGTCCACAAATGTGGTTTGTATGGGAGGGTTGCAAGAAAAAAGCTGTTATGGTCAGATGAGACAGAAATTGAATTATCTGGCCTCAACAACAAATGGTGGAAATCCAATACAACTCACCATCCAAATAACACCATTCTTACGGTAAAGCATGGAGGTGGTAATATCCTGTTATGGGGGTGTTTCTCTGCAGCAGGGACTGGAGCACTTATCAGGATACAAGGAAAAGGGATGGGGCAAAATACCATCACATTTTTGAGGAAAATCTGCTGCCCTCTGCCAGAAAGTTGTCAATGGAAAGGTTTACCTTCCAACATGACAATGACCAAAACAAAAATGACCACACAGTGGTTTAAGGAAAAAAAGGGTGAACATCCTTGCGTGGCCTAGTCAGAGACCAGACTTAAACCCCACTGAAAATCTGTGGAATGACTTGGAAGATTGTAGTTCAGAAACAGTCACCATCAAATTTAGTTGAACTTGAGCAGTTCTGCAAAGAAGAGTGGGCAAATACTGCAAAGTTAATAGAGACATATTCCAACAGATTAAAGGCTGTAATTAAAGCAAAAGGTGGTTCAACAAAATACTGACACAAGAGGATGATCCTTTTTGGTGTTATATCTTTCACTTGAATGTTACAAGTTGTTATATGAGTAAATACAGCTGGATAAAACAAAAACTGTCTGTTTTCGTTTCAGGCCGCAAAGCAACATCTGATTTTTTATTTTTATTTATTTTTTTTTTTTAAAGGGGGGGTGATTTTTTTTTCTATACCCACTGTAGGTCTGAATTCTAAACACACTACAACTGCTTATTGCACTGTATCTAAAACACTACAGTACAGATAAAACACATTCTGCCTGTAAAGGAATATTCAGTGCTATATATTAAGTCTCCAGGAACCTGTAAAGGATAAGCATTTGGGTAATGGATAGATGTACATTATGTCATATATATATTTACAGTATGCTAGTTGTATGACCTCACACTATAAAGTTAAATCTCAAACCTAGCTCCCATTGGTATTGATCTCTAACCTTTTAATGCTCATCAGTGCTCTAAGACCTGTCTAAGTAGCTGCTAATAGACCAGCCAACGTACAAACAACCAAACAATGAAGCCCTCCAAAGTTTATAATCAGCACGTGTTCTTCACAGGATTGACACTGTGGCCGAAATTACAAATGTTTGTACAGTTGCAGTAGGTAAAGAAATTTTCCTGACTATGGACAGTTATGCATTTGATTAGCAGCATTAATAAGTGTTAAGTCTGATCATGGAAAAGTTTCTTCTAAACCACTAAGGAATGGAAACTGATATTAAATTTAGAGAACATGTTTAATCAGGTTTCTAGACACAGCAACAAACATGGAAATTATATTTACAACAGGTGAAAAGTCTTATACAGACTTGTATGTTCCAGTGCTGTACAAAAGGATGTGGAATTATAAAAACTGTCTATAATGCTAGGTGCTGGGTAGTCAGAATCCTTTCTTCAGAAGCCACTCCTTAAGCTCCTTGTCAAAGTATCCCTTGATCCGAATGGTCCGCGTGACCTCATTGACCTGCATAGGTGGAGCACTGCCTATCAGCTGTATCAGATATTCCTTTATATCCTTCTCCAGAGCCTGCCAAAATAAAAAGCATGGGCAAAAACAACTTGCAATTTTGTGATAGGCCATGATATTCCATTACAAAACACTGAGAACAGAGCTGTTCAAGATAAATTGGCTGAAAAATAGGGATGTCATCAAATCACTGGTTAACCATGAACCAATGGAAGGAAAAAAAGAAAAAAAAAAATTGTTTGACCAATGCTATCAGATAACAATTAACCTGAATCATAAGTGTGTCTCCATTCCTACTGAAAACTAATGAAAGACCAGTTGGTAGAAAATTTAGTTCCATTCATGATGGAAACAGCACTATAATTTCATAATTGTCTCAATCAGTACATTTCTGATCATTTTATTCATCCAAAAATATATCATTATATTGTACTAAAACATTCAAGTGGTCTAAAGGAATTATAATATGTGGAGAAAATTTCCATTACGTTTTAAACATTTAACTTAAGATTTGAAAATTGTAAGAATGTGTATTTTGTAGTTCATACGCTACATTTGCTTAAAATAGATTTTAAAACATTTATTTGTCAAGGGACTTTTTCCACAGTGAAACCGAATAGGACCAGGTAAGCTACTCACCCAGATATCCCCCTCAATCTTTCGCACCAGTGTCAACTTGCGGGTGGTACTGGTAATATCCGTGTAGACGGGGATGTTGTGCATACGGGAGCGACGAATCATGTAAGGCAACACTGGAGGAACAACTGGTACAGGCGACCACATACGCCAAATTAATCAACGAGGTATTTCAGCAAACTTTGAAGCAGTTCAATTCTTATGGATATTTTGCCAATTCAAAACCTAGTCCTGGTCTGCGTTATATCTTTTAGCTAAGCGAATGAAGCTATATAAAAAGTTTTTAAGAAATTAAAGTTCAAGATACACAAATGTCATGCATCAGCCTCATACCAAAATAAGAAAAAAAAAAAAAAAAAACCAACAACATATAAAATTATATTCAAATACATAAACTATACTCTCCACAGGCAAGCAATACATACCATGACAGAAGTAACACTACATGAAGTAAAATTTTCAGGAAACAAGTTTTTTTATAGTGCATATTTTATGGCTGTACAGGAGTTTGTTCACCAAGAAACCAACTTCACTGTTAGGTTCTGTTAACGGAACAAATTTATCCAAGCAAATATAAAATTTTCTGTCAATCACTACAGTTACCTGCTGGAGGGGTCCACCCAGATGGGGTGGGGCCATCGTGTTTTGGTGGAGTGGGAATTTGAGAGGGCGGGATCAATCGTTCCACATGTTTATATTCCTCCATAGATTCCACAAAAGCAGTTCTGCGTTCACCATTACTGTTGGTGCTGAACATCTGAAATTGTTAGGAGTTGATGCTCATCATTAGAATTACAGAATATAAATACATTGAAAATGTGAGCTTCATTCAGTGTAGAGAACCAATGTACTACCATAATCATTACTACCACCACCACTTAAATTTTTTCCTCTAAATAAATTACACTTACTAAGGGGGTGGGGGGTCATGTTCCCATAAAGGAGGGCAACGTGTATAGCAGCTGACAAGGAAGTTTACACTATTAAATATGGGCAGGTACGTATATATAGCATCCCTTCATTTGCTGTCAGTATTCACAAAATACCAACAGTGTGCACAAACACTAACTTTATCTCTCACCGCAACAAATTAAAGCCTAAAAGGTTGTAGGTTTCGCCATTTCAAATTTTGAAACGGTTAAACCTTCTTCGATTGGTCCTGTTTAACTGCTGCCCCCATGATATTTTATCTGACAGCAAAATGCTGGACAAGCAGGCGTCCAAATGGACGCATCGTAGTGCCCCGCGTAAAGCCGGACGTATGGCCACACTATTACTTATAAATTCGGATCTTTTAACTTCAGCCGTTAAAAGAAAGTACCTAACTCAAATGGTCATCGTGAAACGCTGAAATATGACCAAATAAGATGGTAAACATACATAATACTACGATGTAACACAAAACACTTACACTGCTATCTACCATTGATTCATCGTATCCCATACATTGGACGATATATTAAGCACTTCACCCGCACCATTTACTTACACGTAAATGCGCCACATCATTCGATGTAACAGCAGTTGAATTTATCCATCTAAAAACAGGTTTGAATCGCATACATTTAAACGCTGACATGCTTACTAAGGGCGCCGACATGTTTCTCCTTCGACTTCCTCTGACTCTCCGAAGGTCGCTACGTCATTCAATCTCAAGTAGCTTTATTGACATTGCAAAGCCCAGTGACATTTGTAATGACTGGAATTAAAGTAAATATACTAAATAACAGCTTTAAGTAATTTATATTTTAGTTCAGTTATTTACGTGCTATTTCGTGAACCTGACAGTGCATCTTAAAACACGCCTATTTGTTCTTCTGTTTAACTTTTTTAATGATCGCACTTCTTCAGATAGACCGTTTCATTTTATTCATTTAGCAGACGCCTTTGTCCAAAGCAACATACAATGAATAAGAGTACACGTGTATGTCACGAACGATGTCAAACAGTATCAGAGAATCTAACTAACAGTAAGTGCTGTCCTATAATCAAAGTGCACACGATTGAGTCAGGCAATTCTCTCACAAGTCATACAAGTAAAGGTGATAGCCGAAGATGTGCTTCCCGAACAGCCTGCAGAAGGAGACGGATCAAGGGCTTTGTGGTTCCAGATGGGCTGAGTATGTGCCCAGGGTTTTGTGACAACTCTAGTAACAATTTCACTTCTGTTCCATGTTGCCAGTGTGACATGTATACCCTTCATATTTCTCTGAGAATACAAATGAGAAATGCCACAATTTGTTAAAAAGATATTGCTCCAACTGAAACATCTTAGAGCTGTTCGAACTTCATCCGCAAAAATATAATTTTCTTATGTATGGTTTTATGTCAAGCATGTATGCTGCATTTTATACTTTTAGTAACATCAAGGATGCTTACGTAAAAATAATCACGTTATCTATATTCCTGTCAATAAATTCAAATAAAGGCACGTGATACTGCTGTGCTACCATTTAACCACTGAACACTATTAAAGGTTCATAATCCAAATACACATCAATTCACATTTTCCAAAAATGTATTCTGCTTGTGCTCAGACAAGGTTTTCTTAAAGGTATAGTGTAGTCAGGACTTGACATTTAAAGAATGAGACACGACAACCTACTAAGAAAAACTAATATTTGGCAAACGCTCTTTTTAAAAAGGTGCATACTGAGGCAACCCACTGCGTGTCCATGTGGATCAGGTGGTTTCTGTCTGCAAGACAATAATTTGTCTGGTACAAATGGACTTCCAAGCATTCTGCACTCCTTACTTCAGAACCCACTTGCAGAAAGGTGGGCTGTCACTCCACCACATGGCATGCCCCCAGTTATGTTCTTCTCATTGACTGGCAGTCATTCCCCAAGTAGTATATGCTCGCTCATATCACTTCCTGAAAACACTGAAACAGAAACAGTACTACAGCTGTAGTAAGACATCACACAGACAAAATGGTATGTCAGAGGACTTTTGTGTAATGAAAAATTTTATTTTACATGAAGGGATTCATTCTATGATAGACAGTTCACCCTTTCACATTTCTGAAAGTGTCTACAGAAAAAAAAAAGTGAAATCCAATACTCAAGCACATTTGTGAACTCCATTTGAAGAACATATTTACACTGTTACATGAGACATTGTTTTAAGGAACAGATGAGAATATTACTGTCAGTCAGTCATTTCAACATATTCTAAATATCGGTGCACTTTTGGCATATGTCATCTTCACGTCTTCCGGCTTGATTTTCCAACAGGGTCAGCAATCAATACGACTCCCCAGGAAGCCAGACCTGAAACAGACATGAACTTATCATCAACTGCCTGAGGTGGCCACACATATGTGATGACAAAGGTGCATGTGTACAATGCTGTTAAAGGTAACTGCCCTGTTTACACACCAAATACAAGATGGCAAATTTAACATCAAGGGTATATTGTATATAATAGTCTCTGTCCAATTCATTGTACGTATGTCACAAACTGCTGACATCAAATATTAGCAGTGCATGTACAGCCAATACCTTATTACAAGTACTTCTGAACAAGTAGAACCAGCACTACTATCAGGCATTATAAGATAACAGTAAGTTACAAAGACTCACAACCAGCGAAGACAATTTGAGCAACTGTCCCCATTGACGTCGGTGCACCTTGACGCACAACGCGCCGGGCGGCATTAAAAACGTATGCAGCTGATAAGAGCAAACCGCCGCCGGAAAGAAGTCTGCATCCCCAACAGTTCCCGAAAAGGTGGCCGGCAGGAGGGGACGACACAGACTGGGAAGATGGCACGGGTGCATGTTCGGGCGGCGTTGACATTGTTAAACTTTCAACACACCTACGTGAGTTGTAACCTAGCTAGCGCTCCACAGTCTTTTACATTAATCACCAGCTTTAAGATCGTTTTCACAGCTTCAAAACTCAGCTGGGCAATAAGACAGGAATAACGAAACGTTCTGCGTTCAAAGGCACACTGTTACAGCCATGGGTTCACGACCTGCCCTCTGTTCCGTTTTTCTCCTATTCACAAAAGTGCACTACTGCCGCCTGTAGTATTGGAGTAGAAATTAGACGAACTGAAAATTACTAAATTTAAAGCCAGATAACTTTAAATACATATAGAAAACAAAAGTTAAATTAGTATATTTTAGTAATGATTTATGTTATAATAAAGTAAAATGTTTAAATTACATGGTCACCGACAAATAAAAATATACAATAAACACGTGAATAGATTATATACCTTGTGTTTTTGTACGAACTTTGGTTTTAATATCTATATGTAAGTGTTCTGACTCCCTTATTCCGCTGCCTGATGTCTCCGTCCACTTAATCGGCTACAGGAGTATATTTTTATAGTAGCTTATAAATGTTTTAGGCCGCCATAGCCTTAAATGCATTCATATACTTTTTATACCTGTACAATTTTTCAGTCATCCTTCCAAAATCCGGTTCCCCGGGATACGTTGTCATTGGATTCTGCAGCCTCTTTCAGCACTTGAAGTACCGCCGCGTTCCTTTTTCGCGTCTCTTCCAATCGCGCAATATTCGCTTCGGGTAGATTCTGACGGCAAAGTGACATGGGAATTTAAGTTTTTTTCCCCCCTAAATGAGACGTGACTTAAGCACGACGATCATTGCCGTTTCACAAATGTGTGCTCATTTTGGTGTCTATTGTCTCCAAAGTATATAAGTGATGTTTTCAAAAGGTAACAGCGTAAAAAGAACGTTACACATATCTGATTGGTTTAAAATGTTGACTTCCGGAATCCTAAATTGGTTTATAACAATATTCAAAGTTAAAAGATTTGTTATTCGGGCATATTAGATTGTGTACTATAAACTAAGTATCTAGGTGAGACAGGTCACACATGTGCTGAATATGGCCATATACCTAGCATTCAGGTAGACTTTGATCTAGCGAGCAAGAAAGGCACGTGTGAAGTAATCAGAATTATAGGAGCATTACGGTATTTTTCAAACAAAATCCAATAGTACGGATTTACATGTTTCAGAGCTGGTGACGCAATGTTTTTGTACCTTGATCATTTCTTTCCTTTTTTCTTCTCCTGGCATCATAGACCACAACACAAAACCTACGCCAGTTACCCCAATCATCCCTGCGGTTGCCAGTACTGTCCTTACACCGCTCATAGCATTTGGCCGAAATCAAAGAACGTGGAAAAGGTAATAAACCAGCCCACAGAGTAGTTCTCCTTGCCTGGCCTCACCGCTTAGCATTCGCAAACGAGATGAAGTGGTGCATTCTGGGATACCATCTGTATACAGTCTTTCACCGGTTTATTTAAAGGTCGTTTCTCAAATTTATGTATGTTTCATAGCAATGTCCTACTGTGTTAGTAGCATAATTATAATAATACTACTAATAATTATTATTATTTGATTTTTTTGTTGTTAGCGTTTTATAGATATGTAGCGATTAATTTATATATAATCATCTCTAAATTATCAAAACTTCCGAGCACGTAAGTGATATGTTTTTTTAATTTACATGTTAAATTTGCTAATACATTAGTTAAATTCGATATCAATGTACAATTATTGCCACTAGAGGTCAATCACGCAGCGCGTTGTAAAGATCCGCGACAGAAAACCTGTTGCCCTGTAACGCCTTTTGTTATCACACATAAAATTATTGGACTGTAATATGGAATAATATATTCGTGTGCGTTTCCATTTTACATTCCGGCACTCTATGTCTGCTAGACTAACTATTATGTGGAAAGATGCATATAGACATGTATAATAAAGTTCTTCTGAGGACGTTTTTACATACCTCTTGCATATTTGAAACGTAGCTACAACGGTGAGAATACCTTTGACGTAATCATATTAGTTTTTACTTGGGAGATCCTGTATAAAAGAATTTATTTTTATGAAAATTTTTTATTTTTTTTATTTTTTTTTATAAATTTATTTAAAAAACAAATATTGACATTTAATAACTTTTATGAATTATTGGTGGCTCACTGGGTAGGACTATTCCATCATACTGCCAGGGTCATGGTTCCAAACTGGAGTTTGTTTGTCATCCCAATGCACGTATGGGATTCCCCTGGGTTCTCTGGTTCCTTCCCATGGCCCAAAGACATGCCAATTAGGTGGATTGGACAATTTAGTCTTGTGTGTGTGTCCTGCAACACACACACACACACACACACACACACACACACACACACACACACACACACACACACACACACACCCCATAATATCCCTTTGACTAAATAACGTTTTGAAGTATTGGCACTTCTAATTTGATGTATATATCTGCTTGGCAGGATATGTCTGCTTATATGTCACTATATTTGCACTGATTACAATTATGTGAATTTCTTTGTCTCAGTATTTACTAATGCAGATTAAATAAAACACTTTCTGTAAGGATCCGTCAGCATTTTCCTGGTATTAGAATCGTCTGGTCTTGTGTCCAGTTCCTTATAAGCACTGTGATACCTGCTACTTGGACAATAAAGAGCTGAAGCTGCAGAGAGACAAAGTTTTTTTTCTATTATTATTATTATTATTATTATTTTTTGCCTGAGGCGCACTGGAAAAATGCATTAGCGGGTTCAAATGTGTGAAAGAGCTGTGGGTGCAGAGATAATGCTGACAAGGACGCGAGATACATAATCACTGAAACGAATATTTTCTACTGTTTTATATTTCTTCTCGCCCTACTTGCGCAATAGCTCAGTCAATGATGACACCATTCCCCCACCAACCTTTGACGGTCCTTGTTCTCTTTTTGATTGCTACGCTAACATTCACAGATGCCGGTCCCCGTTGCCATGACAACCGGGCTTCCTGAAAATGCAGTGCACATCAGTGTGTGTAATTACATCAGTGCATGTTACAGTATCTGTGTCAGACAGACTTTCTGTGCTTCTACGTTTGTGCTTTGGAGCTTTCACAGCTACACGCAAACTTCACATCGTTTTTGTTTTCGTTTTACATTTATAAAATCGCTACCTTACAAACCTATTATATTGAACGGTGTTTATGTCATACAGATATATATTTTTCAACCATAACCTCCCATTATCCTCAGTCTTCCTTTACTGTTTCTTAGTTGGTCTTCTGTCGTCTTTTGATTTTCCTGTTTTTTTCCCTGTGTAGCAATATTTTCAAAGCGTTGCATTGTTAAATACCCTAATGATAATACAATCCTCCCGTGGTTAGTGATCAGTACTGGCTTTTCGCTCTTCCAAGTTAATTTGCTATGCCCTTGTTTTCCCTCACTGTGCTCATCTCCCTCTTGTCGTCCTCTCTTTTGTCACATTCTCCCCTTCTGTCTATTGCAATCAATCAATCTCCTAAAATGTCTCAGGTATTAATGTCTGTAAGACTCATTTTTGTATAATTCATCTTTGTAATTTACTTCCTTCCTCACCCACTCTACTTATGGAAATTACCATTCTAAATATAGGATACTTGTACATTTTTTTAAACTCCTGAAACTGTAAAATATGGATTTTTATGATTACCAAGAATACACCTGGATAATTCAACAAGTGACATATGTCATAAATTACACATAGTGTTTTTTTAAGTACTCTGCGTGTTATAATGGGGTTGCAAATGACGTCAGGATTTTTATTAATGAGGCAGATTTACAGTGTTTGGATGCAGTGGGTTATATTTTCAGATTTAGATCAAATACAATGTTTACAGGATGCTACTCAGAGTAATGTCACTATTGCATTTCGTATATTATACATTTGTATACATTTCTCATTCATAACGTTTTACCATTTTTTAACATTTATGTTTTAGTTTGTATTTTCATTTACATTTTGTATTTTTCAGAAACTGTAAGAGTACCAGATATTGTTTTAATTTTCTATTCAATAGAAGAACAATGCTAATGAATAAGGAGGCTCTCTGGTCATGACTATGTGACAATTTTGTATAGTGAATTCGTACTTGCCTTTATTTGCCCACCACACTGGAATCTCACACCTTTTATGCTGCATTCTCATATACCTGAGTTGCGGAGATATATTTTCCTGGAACACAAATGACCCCAATAAAGGCAGCATAACTTTTTTTATTAAATTTATTTTACCTCAGGCTTTAGTCAGTAAAATCACCTTACCTCAGACTTTAGTTAGTAAGTATATTAACTGACACAACTGCCATATTTTGTTAAAATAAACTCTTGTTATGCTAAAAACATGGAAAGCAATATTGAATGAATGAATAATTACTCACAACATTAACATGAAGAATCAAGTTTAATCCAATCCTAGCTTTTTGTACACTGACACAGAAGCCTTTTGTGCTTAGAAGACCAGAGTAAAATTGGATCACCATTGAACTGTAAAGGCTGCTGGGTGGGTAGCTGGTCTAGTGGGTAGCTGGTGTGGTGACTCCGTGTGACTGTTTTTGCAGTGTGTCAGTTGAACACTGAGCTGACCTGTACATATATCTCTGCTGATTGTAACATACAGTTTGGAAGGGGCTATGTTTACATTCCAGCTTTGCAAATGGTCACTCAGAAAACATTAACTGCATTAATTTACTGCCGTATGCAACAGCATGTATTTTTCCCTTAATACAATCACAGGAAATCACTCTTCGTCAGTACAAAAAAAAGTACGGGAGGCGACGCCCTTGTGTCTGACAGTGCAGGAAAAGCTGAACGGTTTGCTTGTCTTAATTCAGTAGGTAACATCCCATTTACACATTCTGAGAGGACCTCTGCACACTCTCTGATCAGTAATTACTGCACAGCTCCTGTGCTTTGCATTATGGTCTTGCTATGCATTTTTTCATTATGGAGAGGTTGCGACTAATTGAGCCTGAAGAGCATTTCCCAATGCTCTTGAGAGCTGATAAAGTGAAGGGCCAAAGAGTAGTTATTTAACAAAAAAGGGAGGGCCTGTCTGCCATTGCGCTCCTGACAACAGTAGTTAACCTGAATTTCTTTTTTTTGTAAAATGTTCCATCTCCATAAATGGGTAAATTACAGATTACTTAAGGATTGATGGTAATATTGTATCAGGTAGTTGGGCCTGAGGTCAATAAGGAGCCTACTTGTTAACCTCTTAAGATAAACATGGTTGTGGAGCCATAGGTAAGCTGCTTCAGTCAATTTCAAAAAATACTCCATTGGTCTCTCAATTTTTTGTGTATATCAAAGTTTAAGCAGCACCTGAAGCATAGTTCCCACTTTGGGGAGTGACAGGTTCTCTTTAGTAATCACAGCGTGAGCAATAATGCTAACGGGAGTGATACTGTCACCTGTTGGCTCCAGGGCTGTCATTTTCATTGTGGCTCTACTTCTGTCATTATGTACAGATTCCCACAGTTGCAAGGCATGTTGCTGTTGTGCACTTATATTTGTGTGCTACCTGGCATTAATTGGTTAAAGAAAGAGCAAATAAGATGTGAGCATCCCCTCTGGAGTGTTTGTTCATTTAGGCTGAGTTGTTTGCAGCACCACCCCCTCACACTCCATTCCCCACTTTGCGATCAGTCTCTCAGCATGTGTCTTCTCCCAGTACCCGTTCCAGGAGTCTGTCTGCTCTCTTCACACACTCCAGAAGACAGAGATGTGTGTAGGAGAGCCAGCAGCACATCACTCATATGTGGCAACCTGCCACCTGCATGCTGCTAATGGGGAGGCCAGCCAAGACACCCTGGCTTACTTAAGACATCCCCCCCTCCCCACACACAGCCAAACAGTTGCCAGCCATGTTCAGCTGCTGAGGAGCTCTTGGTCACAACTGGCAGACTCCAGGCACGGTGTGAGCCGTGGGATTCAGCCTGCTCTCAGGAACAGTCCTTGCCTGTGCAGAGCACGGATTTAGGGAGATCTAGAAAAGCCGTCTGAATATGTGACTGGTTAGACTGAAGCCTTACTTTATATATGCCATGCAGCATCAACATTTTGCATTATATTCAGATCAAAAAGAATTTTCTATATGATTTTAAAATACAAATATGATTTTACCCCTAACAGAATTAATTTTTTAAAATATCTGAATAGTTTGTTACAAAATAAATTATAGATACCTTGGAGGAAGAAATCACTGTATAATTTTTGATTTTGTAAAGCAGTATAGATTATGTATTATTTAAATATTATTTTGAATTGTAGAAATAACTATGTTCTATAACATTAGTGCATGTATTTTAGTATTGTCATTTTGAAAGGTTTGTAGTAAGGTTAAAAAATATAATATTCAGATTTGAAATAGTGTACGTGTGTCTGTTTATGTTACTTCTAGAAATGAAACATCATCAATTGTAACTGGTTTCTATGGCAACACTTCAATTTGCAGATCCAAAAGGTATATGGGGAGAGAGAGAGAGAGAGAGAGAGAGAGAGAGAGAGAGAGAGAGAGAGCGCCAGATCTAAAGCGATGTACAAATTCCAGATGAAACAAATATATTGACTGGAGTAAATTTTGAGGTTGTGAAACCTGGAGATGCATTTCACAGGTAAATAACTGTACATATACACATTAATATGATCTACAATTTCATGCTCTGGGCAAAAGAGAACTGGGCTAGACAGCCTTTATTTTACCAGTATATTAAAAACTGTTAGATTTTTTAAGTGTAAAATGAAGAAAGTTTTTGTCATAAATGGTGCATGTAGTGCAAACATGCAAATGAACTCTCTTCTGGGACTGAATTTGATATAGGATTTTACAGAGGTAGGGGGTGGGGCAAGGGAGAGGGGTGAGTCAAAAGGAATCTAACATAATTTTGTTGCCATGGTGACCATGGAGAATGAAAAGCAGACTCTCGGGGTGTTTATACCTCTCCGTCTCCCCCCACTGTTTCTCGTCTCTCTATCCACCAATTTTATTGATACACTCCCCTGCTTCTGTGTCGTTTGTTTCTTCACCACTGCCCACCAGTTTCTTCAGCTTGTCTGGTGTGAGCCGTTCAGTCTTTCTTCTGCCACTTGTCCTCCTGGGTTACGCCCACTCTCTGGTGATCGTTACCTGTGCACCACATGTCCTTGAGCCACCGGACACTGTTCCACTGTATTTCCCCTAACTTGAAGAGGCTATTTTAAGTACCAGCACGAAATAAAAACTAAAAAAAGATAGCGTCACAATATATTGTTTCATCACTTTTATTTGAATATGCTGTTTTATCGGCACGTCAATCGCAGGTCATGTGATAGTGAAGGAACTGTACCAAATAATAGCAGGTTTGAAACCCACTACATGTTATTGTACCATTAAATGAAGTGCTGAGGTCGAATTGCTTTAGCAAAACACTCAGCCATATGAATGGGTTAAGGTATGTAAACTGCTTTCTATGAAAGCATCTGCTAAGCAGCTAAATAAAGTTTAAAAAGTATTATTTAGAATAGCTTTATGTTTATATAGATTGTATGTGTAACAATTCAAACACAAATTAATGTGATGTCAATGGCAGAGTATGGTACCTCAGATATAAAAGACCAATACAAATTGTACTAATGTTCATTTTAAATATGTACGTATATGTATACGTTATTTGTTATTCTCAATTTTAGCATTCAAAAACACAACACAATGATTTCCATACATCCCCGTCCTTTACGTTTTTTATCTTCATGATCTGCTTTACTGATTGTCCCTTTTTATTTATTGTTGTTAAGTTGACAGTTTTCTGGTATATCAAAGTAATAAATAAATAGATAAATAAATACAATTATAAGAAGGAATAAAATTATTGCAGCGCAAAACCTAACAACTTTGATATGTAGACAAAACAATAGAAACAGAATTAATTGTATTTTTGTATGGAGAAAATGCTGTCTTTTTATGTTTATCTAGAGTTCCACTTAAGATAACTCTAATACAAACCTTCTGTAAAACAACACAATTATATATGATAGAACATTTTAATACCTGGGACTCCTAAAAGTTTGTTTTGAAATAATTGAGATCTTTCAAATGTCTTCTTGGTAAGCTCATTGGCTATTTGAAAATATGTAAATGTGTAACAAGTGCAAAACAACAAAAATAATAATAGGGATAACGGTAAATTTTCTGGACATTTTAGGAGTGGCGGCATCCTCCACTTTACTTGTTCCGAGTATTGTCCGATGAACCTCTGCGAGAGAGAGCTCCACAATGGCATGGCCTAAGTCTACTAGCCCAATACCCAGACCTCCAACATGGAAGACTCTTGAAAACAAACAAATGATAATGCCGCCCTTTAAACATCTACAGCAGCTTAGGCCATTGTGGGGGTGTGAGCATGGCAAACCTTCGTTGCTTGTGAGCATCACAAACGTCAGGACCAAATGGAATCGGTGAGCTTCCCAATTGTTTGGTGTTCAGCCAGACAGAGACGCTCAGGGTTCGAGCCCCTCTGCTGGCAGGACAAAGCCCCCACATGGAGTTTGAGTCACAGTGTGCCATTTTGTGGCCTTTTGTACAAGTGTTACCATTGAAACCCTTATCTTGCTGTATGGTTCAACATTTGCTTTGCATTGGTTTCATAACAGTACTGGTACAATCATATTTCTCCTGATCACCACACTGACCCCCTTCTGAGTTAAGTGGTTTCTCTGAGCAGTCTTCAGTGCCATACACACCTTTTCCAAGCTGTTGCCAATTTACTGACTCATCGAAACAGCGGGCGCCTCTTCATTGAGGTCGTCAACGTGATAGTCGAGTGGCAGGAGATGCCGTACATGTTTCCTGTTTCCAGGGAAGGCAGCCCTCAATACAGGGGCCACGGTTGTCGATCCTCACAGCGGGGTTAACAGTGAGCTGGCTCCGACCTGCTCCCACACTCTTAAACGGCTATGAAATGTTCTTTCATCACGACGCCAAGGTAAACGGCACTAATGGTGCAAGCATGAATCATGCCACTTGTCCAAAGCCTGTGTCAATCAAGTCCAACCGTTTATTTCAATCAAATGTATTTTTGCTACATTCAACAGAAACTACATTCGCCTGTGTGAGCACGCTATTTCCTATGCATGTGCTAAGCCTGGCTTTGCATGTGTAAAATTGCAACAATTTACTTTTTTTTCCCTTTTTTGTTCTTTTTTTTTATAAGAGAGCAAAGCTAAAAAGGCAGCAAAAATTTTAACCAACCTACTGATTTCATATTATTTCTACTGACCACTGTTATAATAAGGATGATTTTCTCAGAGTCAGTGGAGCAACTGTTTTAGTGTCTTGATTCGTCGATCTTTTAGGCTGAATTGTTGGCAGATATAATGAATAAATACACATTTGGTCATAGTTCTGTTGGCTGTTTACATTACAGCCATTGCATGGCACGGTAGTCTGTAAGAAGAGTTTCCTGAAGTTGATTTTTGGAAGGTGCCAGGAAGAGAGCTGTGAGTGGGAAAGGGCTTCTGTGTGTCACTTTGCAATGTGGGAGCACGGTGCTGGGACACACAAGTGACGCCTGAGCACAGTGACGCCTGAGCGCAGTGCCTAGTGCTGGATGGCGAGTCCCTCTGTCCTCCTGCGTCCCCATTCTTGCAACATTCATCAGGATTCTGTAGCTCAGCAGCATATCTGCTGCTAGAGCATCAGCGAGGCTCTGTCCCGTCCCACCATGGCCCAGTCCACACTGCCTTTCTGCACAGTCACTCTAGGACTCACTTCTGCCATCCACTGGAACTGCAAAGGGGGTCCGCAAAGATGTGGAAGGTATGTTGGAAAAAAGAGAGGGAGAGAAACCCGCCATCTCTCCCTTGCCTTCTCTCTCTTCCTCCTTCTCTGTATTTCTTCCAACTAGAAGCTCACCAAAGAATAAACCATACTGTGAGGGGGGGAAAGGGAGAGAGAGGCCCCATGGAAAACAGGATGTGATAACCGTGCAGTACTCTTATATTGTGTTCTGGTTACACAGTGTTACACATGAAAATAGACAGGATAATCACATTTAGGCAACTCACGCCAAAGACCAATGAGGAAAAACAACCAAATCAGCATTACGCACTGGATTGTGTGTGTGTGTGTGTGTGTGTGTGTGTGTGTGTGTAATTGTGTGTAAAATTATGATTCTTTAGGCAAAATATTAGTGTCACATATTCATTCTGTTAACAATTGAGATTTAGCAAGAAAAAAAAAAATAGATGTATGAGCAACATGTCATAGTTATGGAGTATAGCAGTGAATAGATCTCTCCTAACCTGTACAGGTAATAGAAGAAAGAAATCAGGTAGAAGCCCAACTTGCACCATGACTCTTTTTGGCAGTAATTGAGGATGTCGGCATTCATGATGCTGACTGGGTCGTACATTACCTCAGAGCCATCAGCTGGCCGATGAAAATACCTGCATGTAACAGAAAATGTGTGTTAAACAGTTTGGTAACGTTATTATTGACCTCTGTTATAAAAGTTACTACAGTTTGTGACTAACACTTCCAGTTTTGGAATAGTATGACACACATGAGGTATGAGTTGTTGTAATACATATAATATTGTGAAAGCATATTTTATGTCTGTGAAAGCCATTGGTTTTAGATGCTGAATTCAAAATCATAAGTCATCTAAAAAATAATACTGGTGGGTAAGGCAAGAATGGGCGCTTCACCTTGAAGCAACCATCTCTACTTTTGTAGGTTTGTATTAACCTGCTTTGTGCAGCACGGTTCCAAAAATCTCCACATCAAGCTGAAAGAGATCAGCTGGTGACTGTGTGGTGATTATTGACCTAGAGGGTCCACTCTGGGCGGCGATTTCATTAATCCTGACTGGCACTGGTGATAAGGCGGGCAGCAGAGTGTAATTCCGTCATTTGTGGTTAAAACCGTTTGAGACAAGCTGAGCTTAGAGATGGGAACGGAAACGCTTCATGATAACTACGTCTGTAAGCAATTGCAGAGAAGCGCATACAAAACCAAATCCTAAATCTTTATTCATTTAAAGTTTCAGAAGATGACGAGATGAAAGCCACTTTACTCATTTATAATGCCAGTTAAGTCAGCTCATGGTTGGTTAATAAATAAAGTTGTGAATTAGCCATGCAACATTTATTGTCATTAGCATTAAAGTTGATGAATAACATTTAACCGTATAAGTGATAATGTAACGGCAACGTTGTGTTTGTGTTTAACTGATGTCTAGGAGATACTAATTTTGAAGGAGGGCTTAGCGTCTGCTTGGTGATTACCTCCAGAGATGGTAGAAGAGGAGGGGAATGTTGAGTCCCAGCGTGACCCATTCTCCTGCACATGTAAACATGAGGCAGAACAGTCCGTGGATGGAATACTCTGGAACCACCAGCTGAAGACAGCACACATGTCACAGATTAGGCAGAAAGGTATGGAGCCACACACGTACTCACGCATATGCAAGAGCAACAACATGTGCAAGCTGCAAACACAATCCACCATGGACCAAAAAAAAACAGCAGGAACATCTAAAATTCAGATTCAAAAAGATGCTGTGTATTGTGCATTAAGACACACACACATATGCACACATGCACACTTGAAAATGTAGAGAAATATTGGCACAGTTTTGCAGCTGCATTACACATCCTAAAATATCTTATACTTGATAGTTACCTAGTGAAAAATACTGATATGCATCTGCCTTTTTGTTGATTCCCTAATCACCCCCCAGTACCCCCCCCCACCCATTCGTGACCCGCTTTCCTCTGCAGTGTAGTGTCTCCCTCTTCCTCTGCCAGCTCTCTTCCTCCTGCTTGTTCTCGCTTGCTTTAAAGTGGTCCTAATCCACCGCCTGTGATGCTTCACTAAGTCAGTCTGAGGGGGAGGCACGTGTGCGGCCCGTTACAATTACAGGGGAATTTCTGAGTGTTCTGTTTTCCGTCAGAAAATTGAATTAATGAAAATCTGCTATTTCATCTGAGCACTCTGGATTCTTAAACTAAGCCCTGGTGAATTACAATTTCTGTGGTAGTACGGTCGCTCTGAGTGCAAAGATGGATGTGAGTCAATCTATCACAGTCTTCAGAATAGACGCTGGCAAAAGAATGAATTCTCGGCTTTCTTTTTATGGTCTCTCCTCCCAGTTCTCTCTTTATAGTCTCTCCTCTCTGCATCACCCTCCCTCATGTGCTCATTGTTTCCATTAACATTTAGCACCACGAAGGAACCCTTTACCCCTGCTCTGCGCTGGGTGAAGGGACTACTCACCCGCCGCAGTAAGTTGCAAATTCTCTCAACATTCAGAATTCTTTCCCTCTAAAAGAGACGGGCAGAAACAAAAGCCTTAATTAGAAAACCTCTAATCCAGTGCCTGCAGATGAACTGTAATTAGCACTCGAGTGTTGGCGCGTGTTCGTGTGTTTGTTTCACGTTGGGATCGACAGGCAGATGCCAGTATGGCACTGTACTCATGTTCTGGAGTCACAGCTGAGAGGACCCTTATTCTTTCCACTGAGACTCTCTTACCGCTCTGGTGGGATTGCTCTGGTCGATGGGGTTCCTGAAGTCCGTGCAGAGCTCGTCAAATGCAATGATCTGTAATGAGAAAACAAGACAGCAGTCCTGTAAAATAGTGTTCCAGCATGCAGGAACACCCTTTATCTGTAGGCGTAGGTTTTGGGGGAGCAGGGCAGAGAGTAAATGTCCCCCTCCCAATGTTTGGAGGGGATTGAATTATTCCCCCCAAGTCTCCTTGCATTTTGGGTATTTTAATCATATATTGGATCTAATGCCATGAGTTGTGATCCCCCCCCAAAGTTGAAATGAAACCTACACCACTGTATTCTTTTACCAGAAAGTTTCAAATTTACTAAAGGGTTTTGAGAAATTGTTGACCATGTTGTCCAGACTTACAAGCTTTCAATACCTAAAATGATACATGAAAAATACCTAAAATGATAGATGTAAATTTAACAGCTAATAATACAAATAATATAGCTTTAGGTCGGTTGTATCATCATATTAATAATTCTTATAATCTGCATCATAAACTGGTTTACTGTTGCTGTGTAAGTGTCTGCCTTTGTACAGTTAAATGTATGATATAAAACTATCAATATCCAGTATGAGAACAACCAAGACAAAAATCATATTAAAAAAGGAAGGATTCCCCAAAGTACTTCTTTATCAGCCAGCGTAAGGAGTGTTTATGATGACTATGAGAAGTAAACTTGGATTATGGTCATTTTAGGTAACAATGTGTTTAGTGTTTTGTGACACAAATGCCTACTGTACCTGGTCTTCTGATTGAGGATGGTAAAGCCAACCCCCTCAGCTTAGAGGTAGGGCATCAGTAAATTCTCTCCCTGCCCATCCTTCTCACTGCTACCAACATCACCCCTTTGTAAGGACAACATCCCCACATTGGTCAAACTGCAGATAAATTATGGTACCATCACACTCTAGTGTGCTACAGCCTTTATCTTACTTTTGCTGTAGTGATCTCGCTTCTCCTGCCTGTTTTTTCTCTCTGACCATCTTCCATCCATCCACCATCACTCTCACAATGACTCAGTCTCTGGGTCTCCACCTGTGCGTGATTCTGTCTGGCTCCAGCTCTACCTCATCACTTTTCTCATCCCCATATCTGCACATCGGCTTTGTCGGTCCCTCGTCTCTTTCTCTTTTTCCCTTGTGTAGTAAACAGATGCAGTTGCCATGGCGATGAGCCCTTAAACGGGCACCATGGTTACTACAGGAACCCATGAGCTATTTCATTGGATGCAGTACTGCAAAGATGGAGGACTGGGATGGAGGTAGGAATGGGGGAGGGAGGAGGGGTGTTGGCACAAAATTATAGCTTGATGAGATGAGAATTCTTAATAACATGGTTCGTTACTGACAAGCTTAGAAATGTGGACACATACACACAGACTCTGTGACTCAGATTGCATATCACAGTCGCATGCACTTTTGACAGTATTTAGCAATTTCAAACTTGTATTTGTGAATGACCCGTTAATATGTAGTATTGCCAACCACAAAAAAAAATCTAATGACACCTTATTTTCTTCCTTTCATACATGCCAACAAACTGAATACACTGAATATCTTTGGCTCAGACATTTATCTACATAAGAATATCATAATCCACCTAAATCAACAACACCTTCCATACCAAAAGAAATATTATTAAAACTGAAAGTGCAGCCACATCAGATTTTCTTTAATATTGTTCTAAATAACAAGAATTATAGATGTGAGCAAGAACAATACATTGACTTATAGTAGTTATAATGTTTGAGAAATTCTTTTCATTCTTCAAGTCACCAGGATTTCTAAGTTATTCAACTGTCACACTTTGAGTTCCTTGTTTTTCGTTGCTCATCTGACAAAGTCAGTATTGTTTATCAGCAGCTTTAATCAAAAAGAAATTTTGGTCTTAGAATTGGTTATATCCTTACATATCTCCCTGCCACATTTTGGCCACAGTTGTTCAGCCACTACATCATCTGTGTGAAATTATGAGCACATAATACATACTATTAAATCAGACACAACGAGAACCACAATTTTGACAAGTATCTGAATAAAAGATAGCCATGTTTACGCATAATGTCTGCTTCAATGATTCAACTTTTGAAACTATACTCATAACCTTCTATTTTAACGTTACATAAATAAATTTAAACATCGCATTGTCCTTTTCATTGTTATCATCAGGCTTTACAGCTAAGTGGTGTTTGCACTCTACCATGCTGGTGATGGCAAAGGTAAGACCTCAGTTATAGGCTGTTGAATGAAGGGTAGTTTCTAATTCTCTTCCACACGGTGCTGTGGGCTGATGGTGCTGAAGCACTCAGGGGGCAGCGCTGTGTAAATTTCATTCAGAGGTCTGTATATTGACAGACATGCATTGGGAGCTGCTGAGCATTATACATCCTGCGTTCCCTCACCTGCTCTCTTATACACACACACACATGCCGTATGCACATACACATGCTTACACGCGCGCGCACACACACACACACACAACAACATGTATATATGCACACATGCACACACATATGCAGACACACAAACACACACACAGACACCTGCCTGCACATACACACATACGTACAAGCGCACACACACACGTGCGCGCACACGCACCTGAAAGGGTCCTAACTTGTTTTACTGAGAAAATTCTGATTCGTTAACTCAGTGGTCTAGGAGCAAATGTATACACAACACGTAATTTCTTTTCGGCTGCTAACAAAAAAAGCTTAAAATATACATACTGTACAGTTAAAGTGTGTTACCTAATGCCAAATCGTTGACATATGACAAAACAAAGAAAACCCTACCCTGGAACATGTATGAACATTTTGAAAGGACAGGCCTTGTTCTCGCATTTAAATTTGTAATGTTTTGACAGCAGCCCTGGTTATTTCTTGCCTGTTGAGCTCCTGCATTTTGGGTCAAAACACCACTTTCTGTATACCATCCTTGTAAATAACTTGCCAGTTGGACATGCAGAGAGATGCATTTCAGGACATACAGAATGATCCCTGGTGAGGCTGGTGTTTCCCATTTAAATTTCACATTTCACAGGGATATTTGTCCACACAGTGGCAATTGCCAGAGGGCCTGCTCTTGTGTGAACAAGGATGCCGCCACACACACACACACACACACACACACACACACACACACACACACACACACACACGTGAATGAGTTTTTAAATCCCTTGAGTCTGAATCTGTATGGAGCTGGGCCAACATCTGTGTCCACTCATCATCCTTATTTAATTCAGGATGAACTGTAACAGCCAGGAATCGCCGCCTGCGCTGTTGCCTGTTGTCTTGGTTGTTGTCCAGCTGAATCGGTTCCATGCCTCACTTCCCTTCAGTTCACACTGATTGAAATACCTTTTAATTCTCTACGGTTAGTTCTTTTCCCAATTCCCCAGACCAAACATGCAGATCTGTTTTTCACACAGTCTCTATTTAACCAGACCAAAGCCAACTTACGTTTGACCTTCCTGCATTAAACACTAGTGTCAACGCCATTGCTAACTACTGTCCACTCAACCTGAGCAAGCGTGCACACTGGAAACAAAGGAGGGTTACCTTGCAACATCAACAGAACAACACTAACACGGCCAGCCGTAGCGATCTGTGGATGCCGCAAAAACAACTTCCATTAAACTTAAATGGCAGCAGACACATTTAAACAGTTGTGTGCTATGAGGAAGGCACAGCTGAAAGTGTTACCAGCACATGACACAGTAAGGATATTCCTAATGCTTAGCGCTGCAGACTGTGTAACAACAGGTGAAGCTCTTTAGCACACCATGTATGTGTTTTATCACTTTCAGAGTACACAAAGTCATGTCACACCTTTTCTCAGTTCTTAGGGACTTTATCACCAGGTAATACAAAACACGTTTTTTTTTCCTGCCATGCAGATGTTTAGGTATGTGAGGTATGTAAAGATGTGCGTATGTGGATTGCATCTGCATGTTATGTGTGTGTGGGGTGGGGTATGTCTGTTTATGTGTTTATATGCCTTAGTATGTGAGCCTTTGCATGTCAGTATCAATATATGCAATCATTTATATTGTAAGTTATATTGTATGTGTTATATTGTGTGAGCTATAAATGTGTGTTATTTGTATATAAATGTGTAGGTTTTACACGTGTACATTTCACTGAATACAAGTGTGTGCATGCTTGAATATATGTGTGGGTTTGTCATGGTGTGTGTGTGAGTGTGTGTGTGTGTGTGTGTGTGTGTGCATGTGTAGATCTAAGCAGATGCACATTTACAGGTGTGCATGGCTTTGCCTACATGTGTGTTTGTAAGCATGCTGTTTATATGTATGCCTGTACATGTAAGCGCACACGTATGCATGATCACTCACACACGAATCAGCGCGCGTCACTGGTGGAACGCTGTTTACCTGCCAGATGACAAAGAAGATGAGCGCAGCACAGAGTACTAGAGTGAGCATGTAGCAGAAGGCCGCAAACGTGAAGGCCGTGGCCATGCCGGCCAGCGTGGCGCTGCGAGGCCCCTCTCTCTGTATCACCCTCTGTCTCCCTGTACTCTGGAAGTTCTCCCCTTCGTCCTCCACTTGCTCTTCCCACAGTGGGCGAGGAGGAGACTCGCTGTGCCTCGGGTGCTCGGTCAGACCGCTCCCGTGCTCTGCTCCTCCTGGCCGTCTCTTCTTCTCCTTCTGCTTTGTCTGTCCTTTATCTGGTTTTGGGAGTGTTGTATGCAGTTTGGTAAGGAGAAACCACACACATTACATTGCAGTTCTGCCTATATTTCTGTACACTTGTGCATTTGCTGTTCACTTATTTTTGTTGTGGTCCTGTCTATAAACAGGGCCCAAATATATACATTAAAAAATATATAAATACCACAATTAAAATTTGAGCTGTTATCGCATTACTGTCAACAGAAACTGTAATAGTGATGTCACAATTTGTTTTTGGCTGAGGCAAGTGTTTTTGAAAGATTTTTTTAATACTTGGTAATCACCAAATTATTCCAAGAATTTGTTTTACTTTGAAAATAAACCTTGGTAAGAAAAAAAAAATGGAAAGAAAGTGCTGTTCATTTATGATGAGCCTAATCATTCAAATGAATTTTATGTCTAACACAAAAATACTCTCTGTGGGAACAAAGTAATTATCATTATACCCACAATTATAATCTAGCAAAGTTCCAGTAATATGCAAGCAGCTGAAAAACAACTCAGTTATACCGAATTATCATAACTGTCACTGTGGAAAAAAACATAATATACTGAAATGATGATGGTGTGCATCACAATATGAAGAATGTTTATTACTTATATCAGAACAAAGCTTGTCACAATAATTCTAAAGGAAAATCAACCTTCTGTTCTCATGATGACAACAAATCATGAAATGCCTTAATTTTTATGATTCTTGAACTAAAGATAATAGAGATAAGGAAACAATAGCATTGTTTTGAAAAATGCATTAATTTCTTCAGGACTGAGTCCTGTTGTTCAGTAGCACAGAAAGTGATGACAATGACCCTGTGGGTGATGGCGATGATGACCATGAGTATTGCATGTTGAATATTGGCATGAATGTACCTGTATCCTCTGCAAGAAGGATTCCACATCGTCTTCCCCAGCAGGAAACCCTTTGCCCGTTCTGTTTCTGTCAAACTGGGTCCACACCATCCCTGAAATATTTGCTGTATCTCTCGCTCTTGCTCGTCCTCTCTCGCTCTCTCTCGCTCCCTCCCTCCTTCTCTCTCTCTCTCTCTCTCTCTCTCTCTCTCTCTCTCTCTCTCTCTCTCTCTCTCTCCCTCTCTGTGTGTCAGCTGCTTCTATCAGATTTTTTCATAATTTTGCTGGGAAATACCCAGCTGTGTGGAACAAAAAAAAAAGCACAGAATCTTTTAAAAATGATCTTTTCTGTTCTCGCACTTCTGGGGGGTCTCCTAATTAATTCCCTACTCTCTCTCACCGCACTGATGCCTTCCTAACTCCCTCTTTTCACTCATCCTCTAAAAAAAAGAATAAAGTGACTTGAAAGACAGTAGACCCAGAAACGGTCTTTCATCTATCACTTTCCTCATCCTGTCTAACATCCCGCCCCCCCCCATGTCATGTCACTACACACAGAAGGAATTCTTGTGTCAGTCCATGTCTTTCTGTCCAGTAGCTATATTTCATTGTTTCCAACAGTAAAGTATTTTTTTTTGGGGGGGGCAACGCTATTTTTGTTGTAAGCTCCCCTCATTCATCTCTATCTCTGAGCACATCTGTTCCTCCTCCTCCTCCCCTTCCTCTTTCTTTCTCTCCTTTCTCCCCATCTGTCTCACTCTGCCAGACTGATGTTCTTTACTTGTACACAGGTGACTAGGTAATGGTCTAGTCACGTTTGTCTCTGAATGGATGTTCTTAGAACCTGAAGTGCTTTCCTGACAGTTCTTCTTTTCCTCATCTTCCTCCTCCTCTTTCTTATTCTTTCCCTTCCATTTTACTCATTATTGATTATTTCATTATTGGTATTGATTAAGGTAATTATCACTCCAAACAGGATTACCTTAAATGCAGCGTATGCTTGGAGTTTATTCACATTTGGCTATCTAGAAAGAAGTGTACTTCTTCATGTATTATTTTCACAAACTCCATTTTTACAGATTTACTCTTTCTCATTTTTGAGTCCCAAGGTTCTCCATTTTAACTCCTCTTTTCTTTCCCACTAATTTTCCTTTTCTCTTTTTTCCTGCTCAGAATCCGTCCCATTTAGTAATGCTAAAACCATTAAATATTAATAGCATACAGCAAATCTTTAGCTAGAGAGATGACTAACAAAAAAAGCTAAAGGAAATAAGCATGTATTTAAATATCTAATTAAATGCCTTGTTCCTGATGTGCCTCATCAGTAATGCACTGATTTTTGCACTGTATTAGTGCTGCGTGGAAGATCCTGTCAACATCTGACACACATAACACAATTATGACACATATCCCCAGGCCTGGGAGCATCAAAAATAAAGTAATGCGAAGGTTCATGAGAATCTGCCAGGTTATATACTTCATAAGCAGCTCACTAAGTACTGGTAAAACCAAACTGAAAAAACGTTCACCGTTTTTCAATTTCAAACTCACTCTTGCAGAGTTTTTATTTAATGGTCCTAGAATGCATTTTAATAGAAATATTTATGTACAGATATTGTCAGGAAACACAAACGACACAATTTTTTAAGTGATAATAATACACTTGACGTATTTTCGATTTGATTTCTCCCCACAGCCCCAAAAAGCCAAAGATGGAATATTTGTTCGAATGTAATTGATGTTCAAAAGATTTATTATTAGACATTATTTACCCATTGTCTTTTTATAATTTCTGTTACACCAGATTTTAATCTACACTGTTTTATCCGAGAAAAATCTTCAGAATTAACGTGACTCCTCAAGACGCCCAATATGACAGACCAAATCACGTGCACGTCTGTAAGGTCAGTTGTGTGGCAGCTAAAAGGTGAAAGACACCAACATTTTTGGAAGGCTGAATAGCAACACAGAAATGCAAACCCACCGGATCTTACTCTTATATACGGTACAAATGCGCCACCTCGTGGAATTTGCACTTTTAAACGTAATTAATTTCGAAAACGGGTCGAATGAAATCGAATACAAATTAATATTAATAAATTTCAAAAATAAAAATGTGTGTTTGGTCTCGGCCTTGGCCTCCGATAGACTTTTGGCTCCTGCGACCCACAATATACTAACCGAGTTGAAAAAAAACGAAGAAATTCATATACTACACTGTAATATATTCAAGGCTATCAAAACATTAGCACCTACCAGAATCATTTACGATATAAAACATATATATTTAATCATGGTTAACATGAAAAATATTTTAATGTAAGGTTTTCGATCCACTCTAACAGTTTCAGCCTTCCGGAACTTAGCTAACAGTCAATGCTACCTACACGGACTAATTTCTAGGAGCACTTTAGTGTGTGATGTTCTGGTTTCTGTCCTGAAAGAAACTTTCGTTTATTATTGCATTTATTGCTAATAATGGGAGAAAAAAGTCGCTTGTGCTCTGTGTGGATAGGGTCTGAAACCGGAATATTGAAAGGTTAGTAAATATTGAATATCATAACGATTGTTTGGCTTTTTTCTCGACTGAGGACTATTTTGCAAGGTTCAGAGTAACACGTGGGTATTAGGATACATCCGACCCATCACTTGTATTTTGTGTTTGTCCTAATGTATCGACCAATTGAACATTGGTGACTGGAAAGAGCTAACAATGGATTTGTTCTCTGTTTTAATTATGAAAAGTTATTGAACTTGGTTCTGTGAAATGTGTGTAAAGTGTATCCGCAAAAGTTGATTAACTGCAACTTTTGACCAGACACGTAATTAAGCACCCAGTTGAGTAAAATCAAGTTAACACAGAATGACAGTCTGTTAGTCACTCTAACTTTTGGTGACATTATTTAACCGTACAGTACATTTAAAACTCATGCATATCACTATTTATCTTTTTTTATTTTTAGGAATAAGCCTGGTTAAAAAGCAGGCTTTTAACTTCTGTGAGATGAGCTGCCTTAGTCGGGATCAGGAAGTGTGTGTTCTAGCTTGGGGTGATGCTCACGAGACTGAGGTTTGTGGAACGACCGAATGACACTTAAGACAGTAAAACATTACCCCAAGATTGCCAGCAGGGCCGTAAAGCGTGTGTCATTTGGTTGTAAATAAAATCCACGAATTCTTAATATGACAGTGTTTTACCTTTGAAGTAATTGTCTCCTTAACTCTTTGGCGGTATGGTTAACTACTCCAAGTAGTTTTCCATGCACGTCGGTGACATGCATTTCTTTGTGTGTAATTACTTGTTCAGGTGCTAGTGGGCTGTGCAAATGGACAGGTGAAGACGTTTAGCACAGAGAAAGGGATTTTCACAGAGAGCCGGCAGTGTGGACAGGGCGATCAGGGCAAATTCACTGGACTTGCTGTCACAGACAGGTACTGTGCTGTCATGGAAATTACTGCACCTAAAAAAGACAGATAGCATGAAGTGTGCGATGCTACACAGTGGGTCAGAGGGGATTATGGGTACATCACAGAATTGGTTCAGTGGTATTGTTTGTCTGGCTAATGTCCAGACTCACACCAGCATTAAGAGCACCTATTATCCACAGTATATGTAGCAAATAACATTAGAGTCACTTAAACTGTTTACAGAATATTATGCTGCAGTGTTGCTGTGTTTGGCTAGAAGGCAGTTAAAAGTTCTGAAGGTATTTAAGTTTTGTTAAGATGAGAAGTGTCCAGTTACAGTAAATACCATGTTTCTCTGTCATGTTTAGTGCATTGGTCACTGCTGTGGAGTCTGGCCTTGTGAAGGTTTGGAAGGAGGATGGTACAAGCACAGTAAGGCTCTTTTTCACACTTATGAACAGCCACATACTGTTTGCTATAGCCAACTTCCTTAAAACCTGTGCACAAAACAAAGTGCAGAATGTGCTCAGTCAGTAAAATTGTATTTCACACTGTGCTGTTTTAGCACAGATTATATGATGCTTGAATTTGTCCTGAAAGAACTTGAGTTATGTCTCACCTCTCTCTCTTTTTCCCTCCCTCTCTCCCTGGGGAGGTGGAGATTAATGCAGGGAGGAATGTGTGTCGGATGCGTCAGGATGCATCTCGGCGTCACCGTGTGGCAACGGGAGGAAAGGAGAATGGACTCAAACTTTGGGATCTAGAGAGACCCGACACTCCAGTCTTCTCTGCCAAGAATGTGAGGGCTGGATCAGTTCTATATCTGTTTGCCTTTGAGACTTCTAAAGTTTTACATTTGTTTTCCTAAAAACTACACGATGCTTTAATAACACAAAGCAGACATTCTGACAGTTGTGTGTTTTATCTGAATACAAACTTAAAAAGTGTATTTTTTTGTTAATAGTCTATTTTTTCATACCTAGCAATTTATGTTTGTGGATATATTATAAACCAGACTCTAAATATTTGCCCGTATTTCAACTTCTTATTCTATACAGGGGTGCAGGTTGTATGAAACTTATTCCAGATGTTGTACAGCACAAAGCAGGGTACACTCCACACAGGGCTCCACTCCACAGACATTTTAACCACTTTTAGTTGTATTTAGGTTCGCAATGATTGGCTTGACCTTCGAGTACGAGAATGGGTAAATGACATGGCCTTCATCCCAGACTCAGACAAAATTGTCACCTGCACAGGTCTTCACCAGGTGTGTAAGATATTTTTCATGTATGCATTTATATGCATGCACTATATTGTCTAGACATAAACTTGGTTTTCTTGTTCATTGACTGCTGTGTGCATTTTCTGTTCACGCTTCTCGTTTTCATAAAACTAGGTGCGAGTATACGACCCTGCCTCTCCTCAGAGGCGGCCGGTGCTGGAGACTCAGTTTGGGGAGTACCCACTTACAGCTCTCTCTCTGCCAGCCAGAACTGGCACTGTTGTAGTGGGCAACACACATGGGCAGATAGCCAACATAGACCTGCGCAAAGGTGAGTTTGCCCCTGTATTTAGGTGTGCGTCACTTGTACATGCATCTGCATATACTTATCTGCATATATGCTGGCCACTCCCTACCAACTCATATCTGAGACCTGCCCTGCAGTGTCTCTGTGCGTTTGGGTACACTTGTGCCAGTAGTGTGGTGTATTAAGTTCCTTCCCATGGGCTTTGATGTGCCACAGGCCTGGTGCGCGGGTGCCTGAAAGGCTTGGCTGGAGGGGTGCGGGAGCTGCAGTGCCACCGGACCCTCCCGCTGGTGGCCTCCTGCGGGCTGGACCGGTTCCTGCGCGTGCACAACCTGGAGGACCGCTCTGTACAGCACAAGGTGGGCATGACTGCACATGCACACACATGCATGCACGCATGCTCGAGCACGCTGCCAGAGTTCACCAGAGCTGTTAGCTTGATAGGTGCTGTGAAAGACAGAAGTGAAATCCCAAAGCTGGCGTGAACTGCAGCGCTTATCAAAAGTGTTTAAATTTGCAATTTGGCATTGCTGCTGTGGAAGAAGCAGCCCTTGACTGGAACTGACATTAAACAACTGGGGTGAATTAGTACTAAGTGGAGATAAAACATCGTGTGGCAGCGGTTATAAAAATACATCACAGGTTTGTTAATTGTGTTTCCTGCTAGGTACGTTTAAATGCAGAGCCTTGACTACTGTGCTTTACTTTGTGTAATGAAACCTGTCTGTTTAGGACAGAGGTCATCTCAGTGGGGTGGAAAAAAGAACCATACAGGGCAGACCATTCCAGTGTTTGTTGGATGGCCCAGACATGAATATTGCGGAGCAGAGAGAAGACCAGGACAATTAAATACCTGTCCCACAGGTCATGCATTTCCTCTAGCCCCTTCTCTCACCACCTTTCTGTCTTTGCCTTTCAGGTGTACCTAAAGTCACGACTAAACTGCGTGCTTCTCTCAAGCCAAGACCTTGAGGTAGGATCAGCCTGGGGCAGGATTGGTACACACAAGGGAGAAAGCAGTAGTACTAGCACTGATCGTTCTTACAAATTTGTGTTGAAAAAAGATAAATGTGGTCAATATGAGTATGTCTAATTTTGAATAATCTTCTAAATTTCCGAGTCTGCCTAAGCTAACTTAGAGGAGCATTTCAGTGACTGATCAATTCTTGACAACACATCTGGGTAATAGCAGCGTGTCAATGTCTCCGTGTGCTTCTGGCCTTCAGAAATGCCCTGCTGCTATTGATATGGAAGAGGAAGTGAAAGAAGAACAGGAGGAGGAGGACAGAGGTGAAGATGACGTGTGGGACGCCATGGAAATGGTGACAGAGAAAACACGCAAGAGGGCAACGGTAGATAAAGGTGTGGAGGAAAAGGTCACAAAGAAAAGGAAATCAAAGAAATGAAGAGTGGAAAGGCTGAAGAGCAGCACAACAAGGGTTGGCTCGGCACATGCAGAAAACTGATTGGTGGGCCGCTGCCCGACCACTTTCGAGCCATGAGTATGTCATGTGGATTACACTGCCCCCTAGCTTCACTCACCTGCTTTTACAATAAACTCATTTTAAGGAACTGTGCACCTGCAGTAATATGCCCTGTGTAACTGTCTCACATAACTTGAGACCTTGAATTACATTGTTACCATGTATATTCATTTATGGATTGAAGAAAAAATATATAATTTAATAATAATTCATACCATTTCTGGTGAATTGATGCTTCCATCCATTTCCGACCAACCGCTTATCATTCGTAGGATCGTGGGTTGCTTGGAGCCTAACTCAGACAGCCAAGAGTACGTGATGTATAAAACAGAAGTAATGTTATTTAAAAAAAATAAAAAATTTGTGACTCAGCCTATGAAGGTAAGCTTTGTGTACATGAGCGTGTACATATGTCATCAAATATCAACTGAATCACATTCTTCTCATGTAACAGTTGTATATTGTGGAAGGTTTTTAGGCCTTATGGTGGGTGTGCTGTTCAGTGGCACACAAAGGGAAACGGGTGACTTGAACTCACCTGGCTCCCGACTCCACGGAGGCCCAAACTACACCACAACAGCCTGGCTGCAGTCTGTGCCCTGACACACCTGGTCATCTCATGCACTCCTGTGATAAGACTGTGACACTGATTCTTCAAGAACTATAAAGTGGCAAAACCTGGTGCATAGAACAGAGTGCAGTCATTGTTTCTGCATGTTCAGGGCCAGGATCAGTGTACGAGGCCCTGATTCAGCTGTTTGTCTGGGCTGTAGGCGTCATCTGCGTTATTTGGGCAAATATTAATCAGTGACAATGGTTAAAAGGTGAGGTTTATAAGCTGGCCATAAAACTAGGTAAATAGTGGGTGGAAAACCTTGTTATAAAAGTCTGAATGCATTAATACAAAAACATACAAAGACAAGTAGGAATAAAATAAACCTAAAAATTCTCTGGAGGAAAAAAAATACTGAAAACGGAACTGAAGAACAAGTAGATGAAGAACTTGTGTTTGTGCGTAGGGGTGAAGAACTTCCTTGTGGACATTTTGATGGTTGAAAGGAGGGGGGAGGTCAAAGGGTGAAGGTTCCTATAAATGATTTTATGATGACTTCTGAATGAAAGAAAGTAAGCACAGTGAGCATAATGCCTTGTGTTAGTTCATGCATTTCGTCATTGTGTGCACAGTGTACTCCGGCTCGTTAGGTCAGTTTCTGTTATTTCAAACTAATGTTTTTCAAGGAGTAGCATTAAAAGTTACTGTTTTGGAAACCAGTAATGATGTTTTGCAGATGTAACCGAAGTCCTGTTCTGTTGAATGTTATGCCTTGAAATCAGGTCCAGGAGATGTATTGAGCGCTGTGTTCTCCTTCAGTCTCAGTAATGACCTATGATATTTTTTCCCCTGTCATAAAATCTACATCCTTTTTAAACCCCCCCCCCCCCCCCAATGAGTAATGGAGAAATTGCCCTACTGAGATACATCTTTGCTTATTCCTATAATTAGGCAGGTAAGCATGTGTTTAGGCCTCTGTGTTGACAGATGATAAGGACCCAAGGATCTAAAGTTCAAGAAATAATGCAAACTGTCATGTAAGCTATCATGGACATGAGAGAGGTTGGGGTGACAGAGGAAGCTGCAGAGAACAGGCTGGCATGGAGAAGGATGATCCGCTGTGGCGACCCCTAGAGGGAGCAGCCGAAAGAAGAAGTCATCATGTAAGCTGTCAATTAACCTGCTCTTTTGTGGAAAGCAAAAATGCGAGAACTTCCTCAGATGGCTGTGCTCAGAGTGTTGGATGAAATGAATGTAATGTACTGCATGTAAGTCTGGTTACCTCGAGGCCTTTACCGTTACAGCCCTGCGCGTTTCTTTCATTCACACCTGCCGTGCTAATTAAGATGGACTGCTGTTCACGTGGTGACTTCAGCTATGGAGTAATGACTGTGGGCAGAAGAAGCAGTTAACCCAGGCCATCTGGACGGCTGCTCCTGTATGGCCCTGCTTCAGCTCTTTCCAAAACTGCCTACTTGGCTTCATTGTTCCAAAGTACAGCTTCCACTAACATGCTGCTTTGACTGACCAGCCATTCTCCCTATGATCAGCAGGCTCCTCATGGATTCAAATTCCTCTGGTTTATAACAACTATAAAAAGGTCATAGGCAAGACTCTTAAAACCAGAACTAAATCTTATCAATCTTATCCAAACAAACTCAAGGTGAGACTTTAATGTCAGTGTGAAAAACATTTTGAAAACATGGTCGCATTACTGTATCCTGACAAAAACACTATGTGCAACTCTGATATATGCCAAGCAGACTAATGAAGAACAATATGGGAGTATTTGTGCAATCATTCCAGAGTGGCTTCACATGTTCCATACTGTAACTCAGTACTTGAAAAGCAATGTCTTTTTTTCCAGTGAAAGAACAGCTACTCCTGGGATCTAGTCAGTGACTCAGCATATGCAACAACACAATTTATTGTTTTTTTTTGAAGACATTTTCTTTCACCTGTCACATGGTAACCTGGGTACTCTCGGTTCTTGTCTTTGTGAGCCAGATTCATACAGAGTTTATGTATATACTTTCATTAGCACTTGACTAATCACCAAACAAGTGGTAGAAATGACTTAGTAATTGATTCAACAAAGCAAACGAATGTTGAGGCTGAGCTAGTGTGATGTTGCGTGCTTAATCTGTACACCTGTACAGCAGTGTGTGTGCTTGTGTGTGTGTGTGTGTGAATGTGAAAGAAGCTGCATACATCACTTGCTCTAGGTGTGTGTGTGTGAGTGTACAGGATATCGGGTTGAGGGGCAAGCCTCCTGCCTGTTAAATATTGACCGGACATGTAATTATTAACCTACCTCCAACTCCCAACTTCTCTTAAACTGGCCTGTCTTCATTTCTTGTTTCACTATAGTGAAGCATCCGCTATAAACCTGCATGGCAGTCATGTCTCTTTTTTTCCTCTTTGAAATGCTCGCTGTACGCTGAAATGTCCCATGTATCGGTCTATTTCAGCCTTTCTTGTCATACTGCTCATCTATAACACCCATGGACTGCTTCCTCGGAGCCTCTTCACACAGTGAGTATCCATTCATGTTAATGTTTGCTTTACCCCCAGATTTTAAGCTTGAGATAGAAAACTTGTGTAGCTCCTTTATGAATTTCTGTTGTTTCATGGGCTTTCCTCAGTCTTATGTATTGTAATTGGAGAGTAGGCATGCTTATGTTCTTATGAGCTCCTGTGCGCACAGGCTTTTGGACAAGCCCTAATCAAATAATCAGTTACATTCTGTGAATGAAGTTAGTGTTTGTATCAAAAGCTGAAAAATAAAGATAGGGTAATATGGCCAAAGATAATACACATTACATTGTTAATTGTAACATTGTTTTGTCTTTAGTTAATTCTTATGTCAGGTCTTTGTATTTTGTAGCAGCTCACTGGAAAAAAATAACAATGAGCATTAGTTTAGCCCAGTTCAGTGTTACTGAAATTAAGGGAGGGTTTTGAGGACTGCTTGAATGTAGACTCAATATGGAGAGCAGTACATGTACTAATGAGGTTCATGATTAAGGACAAAGAGCAGTAATAGATGTTTTTGTGTATCTTCTCCATACAGCATCACTGTGATGGCCCTGTTGTCATGTCAAGGAAGACTTAGTTGTGTTGCAGCATTGATAAAGTACAAAGTAAAAACCGTGAAGTTAAATGGAGACCAGAAATGCCATAAATTACACAAATATCTTACTTCACTGGCTGCTGCGAAAGACTGAAAAGGAAAAACAAAGGCAAGAAGTGTTCAGAAGTGCCTTTGAGACGACCTTAATCAATCGCTTTATGGTTCTGTGCTTACAAAATTAGGAGAAAGTGCCTGTCAAAGCGTGAAGGTGCTGTGGGAGAACTCGGGAAAGAGATGAATGGGGAGGCAGAATGAGACAACAAAGTCATAACATAAAGTCAATTCTATAACATGGCTCTGACTACACAATTCAATAATCCTAATGAAGTCACATTATATTAATCAGTGAACTTAAATTGAACTCCTTCCTGTGCTGAGAGCCACCATAAAATATTGTTATCAGGGTAGTCCTTAGCCTTTGGATATACTGCAGTGTGACTGCTTACTAAAGGAGTGTCCGTGCTGGGCCATAAAGATGGCAGGAATGAGGGTCACAGTACATCCACGTGTATCGAGCCATGGTGACCAAGTCCACATTCCTCTTTTACCCCAGCTGTCTGCTTTTCTATCCATGTTTTTCTCTTTATGTGTCACAGGGTAGCCTGCGGCGGATGGCTCCATCTACCCAGCAGGCACGAGCTGCACTCCAGCTCTGCACACACGTCAACCTCCACATGCATACTGCAAACTTGGTGTGTCTTGGGTCCAACATGTACCGGTGCTTGCTGGCTGTAACAGCAACTCCATGTGGAAGCTGTCAGTGTTCCAGTGGAGCTGCTGTTACCTGCAGACAGACACCTTTTGCCAGCAGCCAAACTGCCTTGTCGAGCTACATTAGCCTAGCCTGACCACCACACTTCATAAGGTATACACCTCCTCTTCTGCCTAAATAACACCACTGCACTCAAAAGTGTGAGCCTTACTGTTCTACTGCTCTTGTTTAATTTAAGGACTTGTTGCCAACAGTTTTTCCCAAGCTATTTTTTTTTCTGTAGAAAGATAATCCATTACTCTTTATGTGACTTATGATTGTAGAGGCTAGCATAACAGAGGTGAATTTTTGCTTAGTTTACATATTGTTACCATAATGCTGTTGGCTGACCTTCTGGGCAACAACACGATAGCATTTTATAAAGTACTATCTACAAAGAGACAATAATAAATCCAAAAATGTTCAAGTTACAAAAGGGTATAAATCAGTGTAAACATAGTCATGTTGAACATAGCAATTATGTGTACTTGCGTCTGAATAACATGATTTGACCTTCAAACACGAGAGATTGAAAACTTAGTTCAACAAGCTCTATAAATGATAAGAAAAAGTTTTGCATGATATACACTCTTTTGTGTGATTCTTTTTCTGTGTATCATTACTATAGAATGTCAAATAAGCACAGATCTGAGGCTTTATTCTTTCACATTAGAAACATGGTTCAGATCTCTGGGATAACTGAGGTGCAGGAGGATGACCTATAAATTGACAGCCAGTGTTTGTTTTGACCTTGCTGTCAGTTCTGTAGGCCAATGCCCTGTTTGTCCTACCAAACCCCTGAACAGAAGTAGAAAGGGAGGGGCTGACATGAGATATGGCCAGATGGACAGTCCAGATGAAATGGGAAGTCACAAAATGAGCCTGGTCCGCCTCTTTCCAGCTAATAGAGCCAATTGTCTGTGTGTGTGTGTGTGTGTGTGTGCGTGCAAACTGTGCAGTTATTTACACATTTTCTATGCACTGTTCAAGAAATTTCAAAGTTCATCGCCTCATGCGATGTAAATAAATTAAAGCAGAATAAAGGCGTTTCTCTGTGTTCTTAACAAAGATCAGGCAAAAATAATGAAAATCATTAGAGGTCGTGCTGGATTCAGTTTAAAAACAAAGAGGGCATTGTCAGAAATAATGAAAACTACAGCTCTATCAGCACCTCCTGGCCAGCCATTACTATCCTAAGATACTTTACTGGAGGTAGGATGCAAAGCAGGAATTCCTCCTCACTTTTAGCTCAGCTTTCACTTTTACTGCTGTGTCCTCTGTTTATATACTCATAAGCTTAGGCAAATGTCAAATATACTATAAACATGAGTCTGAACTCACACTATTTTTATATTATATTGTATATTTACAAATATTAAAAATTTAAATTAATCATCATGGTTTATCTATTTACAGTTGTAGCTGGGTTATTAAAACAAGACACCGCATTTACGGGAATCATGCATTTTCATTCATTCACTCACTCATTCATTCTTTCATTTAAAACCTGTTGCCAGGATCACAGATCATAACCCCCTGGGAACAGATCTTAGACAAGATTCCCTCCCGTCATGGTGCACTCACTCACACACACACACACCTTCACACTCTAGGAACAAGTTAAAGTTACAAATTCACCTGAAGTGTATGTATTTAGACTGTAGGACAAAAACCTCATCGCTGAGTACAATATTAATTAATATACTGTCTAATGGAATAGTGTTGCCTGTTGGTGGCGCCTGTGAGGTTGTTGTGCTGCATGCATTTACGTGGTGTACACCACACATGAAGGTAAGTGAACGACAAAAAGTTAGGGCTGCAGAAATTAACGATTAATTAATAGATTAATAGTTAAAAATTTTAATCGATTAAATTTTCTTTAATCAGTAATTTTTCGATTAATTTTTACTAATTTTTATTTCGGTTACTTATTTA
>JABJVR010015587.1:28904-41872 GCA_025773905.1 Chitala chitala | reverse complement strand
TTTGTCTGTAGTGTTGACAGGTTTATCGGTGAGCCGTTTGTCGTGTTGACGAGTTTTACGATGAGCCGTTTGTCTGTAGTGTTGACAGGTTTATCGGTGAGCCGTTTGTCGTGTTGACGAGTTTTACGATGAGCCGTTTGTCTGTGGTGTTGACGAGTTTAACGATGAGCCGTTTGTCGTGTTGACGAGTTTTACGATGAGCCGTTTGTCTGTAGTGTTGGCATGTTTTAATGATAAGTTGAGCTGTTTTGCTTCTCTGTGGTTTTGATGGGTTTTGATATTGACTTGTACTGGAAATGTCACTGGAGTATTTCCGATTCCATGACCTGTCAGGTTCTTAAACTTCAGTTCTTCTGTGCAGGTAAAATATTAAGAGAATGGGTGTATGATTTATTAGGTCATGAGGTCATGTCTCCCCAAATGTCAGTAAGGGCTTTGCCTGCCCTCCCCATCTCACTCTTCAGAGCACAATCAGCCTTGAGAGAGTTCACCTCAGTGTCATTAAAACAAATCGCCTGTGCTTTAACTACCTTTCTCAGAGTAAATTCTATATTGGTGATTTAACACATAACATATACATCACAGTAATTTAATTCAATTTATTTTGATATAGCGCCTTTCACAAGTTGTCTCAAAATGCTTCACAGAAAGAAAATACAGATAATACAGAATTAACAGCAGGTGGATGATTGGGGTTGACTGGCTGCCCCCCGGGCATGCTAACAGTACAGAATACACAGCTAGTAACGAAGTGTGTGAGTGTAAAGGGCAGTATAGAGTCTGTCTGTGGCCCAGGTGTAGAGGGAGGGGGGGTTACACTGAGTGTTAGCAACTCCAGCAAGGCATCCAGCTCAGATGGTGCCCAGTTGGGCACCAGGGACACGTGGATTTGCAGGGAGGAATTAGTATATAATACACACACTAACAATCCCTTAACAATATATCATAGGTACACTGGCATGTACAGCAGGGCCAGCAGCAGTAATTACACTGGGCTGTGAAGACTGTCGTGGGAAGGCTAAATCAAAAAAAGTAGGTCTTCAGTCAGGATTTAAAGACTGAGACCGATTTGGCATCCCGTACATGTCCAGGCAGACTGCTCCACAGACTAGGGGCTCTGTAGCTAAACAGCTAGATGTTAGAAATGAAGCTCTTTAAATACAGGCAGCTTAGAGCTGGTATTGATAATTTAGAAAAATCAATTATGGCTTTTTATTTTGAAGGTGTGTCCACAGTGACTGATGTGGCAAATATATTAAAACTAATGTATGCGGTCCAGTCTCAGGTGTGGATGGGTGCAGGTCTACAGTGGACAAACACAAACAGCATGCCGACGAAAACAGAACAGATGTGTCACAGATGCTTGCATTAGCCAAAAGTAATCAGCTGGCTACACAGTACCGTGTAGAGGAGGACTGTCTTTGTAAGACTGGGCTGTGAAGCAGGCTAATTCCACCGACGGGGAAATAACAGACATCCTCTTGTACATCCTCTTATTACACGGATTATAGCTGTCATTATCCTCACCATCATCATCATCCTCATCCTCATTTTCACCTTTTTGCTGACAGGCCCCTGAAGCACTCGTTATGTGAGGTTTTCATGTGCTTCCACTTGTGAACTCACTGCCTGTCAAAGATTAAGTGCAAGAATTAATTAGCCGTACACTGGTGTGAAGAACCCTGGCTACAACATGTGGTCGTGGGAACAGACATGTTACTTGCTCTTATGACTCATAGAAACGTAGAGCATCTCATGAAACGTGCACTGAAGGCTACACAGATGTACACATCTGTTCATCCAAATGAAAATGAGACTCATGGATCAAATGATTCATGGATTTCAATAATTATGAAAAATATTTCATATGTAGGAGTGCTCAGAACCATTATTTCCTTGACACGACTGACGAGGTGATACGACTCATGGGTGAGCTGCCGGGTTAGGGCACAGTTGAGCTGCCGGGTTAGGGCACAGGTGAGCTGACTTGACTCATGGGTGAGCTGCCGGGTTAGGGCACAGGTGAGCTGCCGGGTTAGGGCACAGGTGAGCTGACACGACTCACAGTGACCCAACACCACTCACGGGTGAGCTGCCCGGTTAGGGTACAGGTGAGCTGCCGGGATAGGGCACAGGTGAGCTGACACGGCTCACGGGTGAGCTGCCAGGTTAGGGCACAGGTGAGCTGACACGGCTTACGGGTGAGCTGCCAGGTTAGGGCACAGGTGAGCTGACATGACTCACAGGTGAGCTGCCGGGTTAGGGCACAGGTGAGCTGCCGGGTTAGGGCACAGGTAAGCTGACACGACTCACAGGTGAGCCGCCGGGTTAGGGCACAGGTGAGCTGACACGACTCACAGTGAGCCAACACCACTCACGGGTGAGCTGCCGGGTTAGGGCACAGGTGAGCTGCCGGGATAGGGCACAGGTGAGCTGACACGGCTCACAGTGAGCCAACACCACTCACGGGTGAGCTGCCAGGTTAGGGCACAGTTGAGCTGCCAGGTTAGGGCACAGGTGAGCTGACATGACTCACAGGTGAGCTGCTGGGTTAGGGCACAGGTGAGCTGCCGGGTTAGGGCACAGGTGAGCTGACACGGCTCACGGGTGAGCTGCCAGGTTAGGGCACAGGTGAGTTGCCATGACACACAGGTGAACTGTCACAACTCACTGCTTTCAAAGTTCAAGTTAAAAATACAGGACATCATTCAAATCTCACTAGACCAGACATCGATACTTCCTGGTCTGAGAACAAACTGGAGTGCCACGCAGTCTTAACACCATGGGCATTGAGGAGCAGAGCTGGTGAGACTTCAGTGTGCGGTTTAATCAGTGGTGAGTTTTGGAAAGCCCAGACGAGTAGGCCGGGTGCACGCTGGTCCTGCAAGGTCTGCTGTTCACTGGCTGTGTGTTCAGATCCCAACAGAGGCAGCTTATGGACCATTGAATACGTTGTATGAAAATTGTAAAATTAATAAAATCATTTTGTATGGAATCTCCTTCTCCATGTTAAAAGTAAGTTAGAGCAGCTAGTTTGTGTCCTGTAAACATCCCCACTACACTCCGTGATGCCAGTTTTTAATCCAGCATCAACAACATATTGCTTAATTTAATCTTTAATGCAGTTTTCCCTATCAAAGGTTTGTTTTTATTTATTTTTTATCAGTAGTAACTGTAAACAGGCTGGAAGTCTATACTGCTCTGTTTTGAAGATGAAACAGATTGCTCTAGCTGGGATAAGCCATGAACTGCTTAAATTCTGAAAAGAAGACTTAGTGGAAAGGAGTGGCAGTTTTGTGTGTGTTTTTCCTGTTAGGTTCTCTGGTTTCTCCTTATGGTTCGAACCTTCAGGAGGTTACGTGTCATATCAGGTGCTATGGGGACGGCACTTACAGCCAGCAGGTGCCAAAGCCCAGCAGGTGTCTGGGTCCAGACCTCAGACTCAAAGCACCAAGCACATGCTGGTTGTGTCCAATGTAAGGTTCTTGTGATGTGATGCCCACTCATCCTTATGATAATGAACAATTCTAGTCATTACACCGAATTTGTGTTCCTCTGCAGCAAAGCCCCAGAGACTTATGGGAGATTTCTGCATGCAATACAATCTCCAAGGACCTCTGTAAACAAGGCAGTAAACACAACGTGTTTGTACTCTGTCTACATTGTCGGTGGGGGTGTACAAAGCCTCCCCCCTCCATCTTACGCTATTTAACAGAGCAAATTGTTCCTCTCAGGTGAATTTAGTTGGAGAACATTTTGTAGGCCTATTTACACGCAATTCCGACTGTTTCCAAGCACTTTGGCTCTGCCATTCACAGCACGTACTGTGATTAATTCAACCAATTAAGTGCACAGCACTTCCCTCCGTTTAATTAACTGGTGCAGTACCTTTTGGCTGATAAAGCGGACAGATGTGAGAGTGGCGTGACGTGACTCACAGCACAGCTGCCTCCTCATCCTCACAGCTCCTTGGACTCTCTGAAACAAACGTATTTTCTCTATTTTTTTCTGTTGTCAACAATGAAGCTAAGAAGCTTTTAAATGAGAAATCTCCCGGTGTGCCATATGCAGGCCTGTTCTTCTCACAGCATGAATGCCTCTTGGGGTCCCTTGGCAATTCCATTCGAAAGCATTTAATACATTGTACACCTCCTAAATATTTTAATTACTTCTTAAATACTGGTTTCAATTTAATGGTCTATTACACTATATGTTGATTCTTTGCATCACCATAGCAACTCCTGACCAACGGAACTCAAATGATGTGAAATCAAACAACCAAGGGCTGAAATTAGGAGGAATCCTTTTGGGCTGTTTGAAGATATATTAACATCTCAAATGATAAAGTAAGTGGCTTCCTAGCAGAGTAATTTGGATTATTTTTATCTCCAATCTGGAAGGGTTAAATGTGTTTCCTGAGTGCTTGCTAATTAAACCAGGAACACCTAGTTCCAAATTTTGGCCTCATGGCACTTGCCAAAAGGCTGTTCTGAGTTCTCAGCACAGGAAGAGAAATCTGCATGCAAACCTAAGCAGGCTGTGAGCCGTGAGGCAAACCCTGCAATATGGAGGCATCCCCATCACTGCTGGCTCAGAGGACGACTCGTTTATAGATTGTCATCACTTTGCATCATGCACAGAGATGGAGCTGTGCCTCTTTCTCCTCTGACCAGGTCGAGGCTGGCAGACTTTCACATGAACTGTGAGGCGACCGTACACTCCGTCACTGGCTGTCCCCATGACAACCACCAGGCCTGCCTGGCGTCCTACGCTGGTCTGATCGGTAAGTGCGCTTCTGGTTACTTAAGGAGGATGTGACCACCGTTGTCTGTCATGTGTTCTATTTATAACAGCCGTACCCTTTCAAAGTTCAGGGGCTAGTTGGGACCCTCTGTGGATTAGATGTTACAGTGATGAACCCTAGAAGTGTTTACTGCTGAGGACCAAAACTGATGACTCCACCATCTACAGGAACAGACATGACACCCAACTACGTGGACGCCAGCTACTCCAACTTCACCATCTCGCCATGGTGCTCATGTCGTGGCAGTGGTAACCACGACGACGAGTGCCACAGCTTCCTCAGGGACTTCCGGGACAACCTGTGCCTGAGTGAGTGATTTTAGCCTGGCCTCGTTCTCACGTGTGGCCCTGCACGAAGGGCAGCTCTTCAAACAAACTACAGTGTTACATTTACTGGGGGACAAAATAACCAATTTGTTACTTAAAATTTTGAAAGTTAGTAGCTAGTCGCAGTTAGTCTACAAACGTTTACCACATATGTACACATTTTTGGAACGTTGCAGAGTAATTGTTTCTTTAGTTTTACACTACAAAGGGTATTTTTGCTAATGGCCACAGAGTTTCGGTCCAGGGCCTGCGTGTGTGTTCACTACAGATAAACACAGCTTTAAAGCTGTGTTCACAACCTCTGAATATCTCATGGAAAACAGGAATTGTGTAAACTGTCTCACAAAATTAAGTAGTTATAATACACTTCAGGGTCAGTGTCACTACATGAAAATGGTGAATGTTTTTGGGGTATTTGAGTTTTCATAATATTGCCTCTAAAGTGTGTCAAAAGCATCAACATAAGCCGGTGATTTTTTGATTTTGAATTTCTGATCTACAAAATCATTGCATCTTGCCACTTCCTCTAAGACACAGTGATTAAATGACCTGATGTAATATATGCAGATTCCTCAGCCACTAATAGCAAAAATGAGGGGACGTTTTCATCAGTAACATAATGTGGTCTTATCTGGTGTCTTAACAAATTTCACACAATAACCATTAGTATTACAGTGAAGTACCTCTGTTACCAAGCCAACCTTGTTACCGAGCTGACCCTGTTACCAAGCCAACCTTGTTATCAAGCTGGCCCTGTTACTGAACCGACCCAGTTACCGAGCTGACCCTGTTACTGAGCCAACCATTTTACCAAGCTGACCCTGTTACCGAGCCGACCGTGTTACCAAGCCAACCTTGTTACCAAGCTGACCCTGTTACCAAGCCAACCGTGTTACCAAGCTGACCCTATTACCAAGCCAACCTTGTTACCAAGCTGACCCTGTTACTGAACCAACCCAGTTACCGAGCCGACCACGTTACTGAGTTGAGCCCTTCTATTGAGCCAGCTGTCTAGTGACAGCTTTGGCTGTGATGTTGGAGGACTGGGAAAATTGTGACATTCCAGTTCTCCCAGTGCTGCTTAACCTCTTTTATACACTTATTTTTATCCCGCTAGGAGACATTTGCTGTCAGATGCTGATGACAGATCCAAACAGAAGAATTGATTGAGCCAGCAGACGACTGCATTGCTGTGTGGCTGTTGTCTTTAAAAACTGTCAATACGCGGCCCCCACTTCTGTGCTTCTCTTTGCAGAATGCAGTCTGTGGCAGGGCCGGGCTCGCAGATGCACTCAGTCACTCACACAGCTTCTTACTCAACTAAATTGGTTATTTTGTCAACATTTTCTCATTCCAGCATAGTCAGATGTGTCCTTGTCCTTCAGATGACAATCAAATATAAATGTAACATTTTTACTGGCGTTGAAACGTTGTTCCTGTTTCCGTTCATCTTTGCATTATCTTCAATGCCAATAATGTGCCAGTCTTTTAGAAGCATTCATTAGAAACATATATAAACCAAACAGAGGAATATCTGAGTAATTTTCCCAAACAGACGGACCCTCTAGCCTCTACATCTCAGCACAGGAATACATTTTTACTGTAGCTGATGAGGGTCCTGCCATTTTGGGATGTGTTTACTGAAGCTGCACTACTCTGTGGCTGTTTTTCAACCCGCTGTGCCTAGGAAACGCCATCCAGGCCTTCGAGTATGGCACCGACCCAGGCCTTGTGCCTGTGCCCCCCCCATCTAGGATCTACGTTGGCCCAATGACCATCTCCACGGTAACCATTGCTCCGGTCAAGCCTGAGGCAGATGCCTGCATCTTCTCAGACTGTGCTAGCCTAGAGGTATGTCTAACTTTTGACCTTTAACCCCTGACCCCTGATCCCTGGACAGCTGCTGGGTATTAGCGTGTTGGACTTGCAGCCCATTCTGGCTGTTTTAAACCTGCCCCAGTTGTGGTTTCTGCTCTGTCTCTTTTCATGAAGTCACAATATGCAACCCCCTCACCTGGTGTTTCAGCTGCAAATTAGGTACTAATTGAAATGTGCTGTAAATCTTCGCCCAAGACACCTGGAGCGCCATCTCCTGCCTTGCAGCTTTACTGGTTACTTGGCTTCTGATGTGTTTAGTGTCAGACGTTCACATGGGGCGTATCGTGGTGAGGCCTCTGATAAGCAAACAGGCGACAGCGTACTTCCTGTATGTTAGCCGCCTCAGCAGCTAATGGACAGGGATATTTGCCCGTGGCTCTCCCTTTGCTTCCATCTCTGTGTGCCAACTTGCACAAGCTGAAATCGCAGAGCATCGGCACCCTCAGCGAGAGCTCTTGGAGGAAGCCTGAGGTCAAATCCTCCAGCAGAAAGTGAGATGTCCGTAACCCTCCAAGCTGAGCTGCCTTCGGGGATAGTTCCTTCCGTTAACATCTCCTTAGGAAATCCTGCCACTGAGGAGATGAATAAGGAGCACCCTGAAACAGGTGCTCCTCCCAATAAAACCCAGGTCAGCAGTGTCCATATGGAAGGGGGATAAGTTTTATCCCAGGGTGTGGAGTGGTACGGTCTGTCTGAGTCGGCTCTTGTTAGAGAGCTGTACGGAGAGAGCACTGTGTCCCTGCTGAGTGTCGAGGCTGTGTTGTCACACAGTACGGGCAGCCATGAAACAAGCAGCATTTTCAAGTGTCTCCTGCAGCAGAGGAGACACTCATACAGGGAACCGATAAGCAAATAACGGTGTGCAGCGGTGATAGTGTCGCCGGAGTGTCCACAACGCGAACCCCTCTACGATGTGATGTTCAGCGCGATGTCACCCTGTGGTGCCACTGAGCAATCCAGTATGCGCTAGAGTAACGCATTTACAGCGCGCTGCTGTGCAAATGAGAAGGCAGCGAAACAAATGCACAGTTTGAGGTATTAGGCAGCTCGATGCCTGCTGTGGAATGAACAATCAGAGATGGGTGGACAGGGTCGCTCTGCAGCCTTCTGAGAAATATCTGCTTTAATTTGGACCAACAGCAGAAGTGTCCCGCCAAACAGGGGCATCGATCACAAGAGTGACCCAGCTGGTGTGTGGCTTCCTCTGCGCAGGGTGGCACTCTTACCATTCTGGCCGTGGGCATGAGGCAGGTGCACTACGCTTTGTCCCTCTTCGCTATCCATGGTGTTTACACCAACAAATGCTACATTTCAATACATGTTAACACTTTAGAAACGCTCCACTTACATCATCGTTTTCGATGTAGAACAGTCCCACAGTTATCACAATATCAGCAAGTGTTTTTCAGGTACACCATAAAAAAACCTTCCCTTGTAATTACAAAGCTGCTAAACAATAAAAGAGGTTTTGAAATATGCTGATCTAAAAATGTCTGTATGATATTATTCCTGTTGGATTCCGACTGCCAGGCGATGCTATGACCATGTTAGTGTATAATATCAACAGCCTTAATTACAGCCAGCTTTGGTAACACTGCAGTTATTTTTCATTTGACAGGGCAGCAAACACAACAGTAACAAGTAACTAATTAATTACCAACTGTGGTGATAAGTAGCAGTTATTTTTCTGAAAAGGCTTCAGGTCGAAGAAATAAGCAAAGGTTACACATAGCTGAGCAGAACAGGGAGAGAACCCCCCCCCCCAACCTAAAGGTAACACAGTGGAAGCAAAGCACGTGTCCCTCAAAATGAAGTCATGCATTTAAGATAAATGTGGTAACTTAAAATGTCATTAAAATATTAGTCAATGATCAGTTGCAATAGTTTGTATTTGTAACTTGATTGTTCTCAAGTCAAAAGCCTTACAAGTCTTGCAATGTGTGTGAAGGAAAAGGAAATTGAAGTTGGGAGAAACTAAGTCACTGGTCTGACTACAGAATATATTTCAATTACAGCCCCCAGACAGTCCACAGTAAGTACACTGAAAGTAATAACTTGTGTAAGGATTTTCTCTTGAAAAACGGAATATGGATAATGTTTGAACTGAACCAAAAAGTGCACACAACAACACCTCGGATCTTTACATAGTATATTGAGTTTGTTCCACTTTATATTAATTATATTTAATTTTAATTTATGAGAAGGCATAGTGAAAATGTGAAAGATGTGAAAAAATATTTGAAATTTCAGTGACCGGCTTGATTCTGTTTCATTGTGAGCTAGCAGTGAAGATGATGAACTGGCTCTTGGCATGGTCCAGCATTGTGGCGTTCACTCCGCATTATGAGGGTCCTGAGAGGCTGTTCAGCATGTATACATGCACATGCCCAAGTCCCACAGAGCTCTGAAAGCAAAACTGTGTTTTTCAGGGTGCCTTGTGCCTCACTGTCACTCAGCCGTGCGGTGACCACACTGTGACTCTGCTGTGATGTCTCAGTGGCATCACCCACACCCAGCTTTTAATACTCCTGTGAGAGTCACACTGGGCACAAACAATCACTTTCACCCTGACAAACATTTGAAGAGACAGTTTCAGGCTTTGAAAAGCTCAGTTTATTCCCAGTGAACACCAGTGTCAGGACCGAAGGGTTTCTGCAACAGACTCATGGTCTCCTGTGATGTGAGAGAAAATGTGGGTAAATTCTGTCTGTGTTTGTTTACACTCTCATACATCCCAGCTTGTCAGTCTCCATTTACCAATTAAACAGGGTTATCACTGATGCTACCAAGACAGTGAGCCACGTTTGACCTTAAGGACTAACCCGGTGAAGTGTCCCATACCAGGATAGTAAATAACCCTGAGTATCATCCTGACATTCAGTTGGCTGGTCCAGCCAATGTAGCCTGCAACATTCTGGCCATGGACTGGTAGGTCCAGCTGATGTAGCCTGCAACATTCTGGCCATGGATTGGTAGGTCCAGCTGATGTAGCCTGCAACATTCTGACCATGGATTGGTAGGTCCAGCTGATGTAGCTGGCAACAGTCTGGCCATGGATTGGTAGGTCCAGCTGATGTAGCTGGCAACATTCTGGCCATGGATTGGTAGGTCCAGCTGATGCAGCAAGAAATATTGTATCCCTTCATAGATAACTGTATCCATGGCATTCCTTAAACATCAGTCAGACTGGTCATTTGTTGTCCATTTGCTTTTTGTTAAGATGTACTCCAGTGAGTTTGCTGAAACTCATCTTTTCTCTTCCCCCCCATCCACAGACACCACTGGATCTTGGCACAGAAAGTTCTGGCACCTCTCAGGGCATAGGGGGTGACCGTTCGTCCAGCGCTCGGGTCTACATTTGCATGTGGGCAGCCAGCTTATCCTGCATCCTGTTTGGACTTGCTCTGTAAGCCTCAGCAAAGACACGGACATCAGAGCAGGCAGACCAGATAAACGGCCCCTCGTCATGACCTTCAGACTGTCGGCCGTTTTCTTTCAACAGTGACAAATAACAGTGACAGCCGAAAGGAGGAATGTGTGGAAATAACTTGCATCTCAAGGGCAGAGAGGAGGACAGGAAAAGGAAGAGGGACTCCAGCCAATCCCAGATTCTAAAGCTCATTTCCAAAAAGAGATACTGGCAGTGATATTTTTGGTCTCCAAAATACACATTAGTTACTGTTTTGTGCCAGGATCACTGCCCCTCTTCTCATGTGAAATGACTTTCCAATGCTTATAAGAGCACACCTCCCCCACTTCTCAGCAGAGGTCCCAGTTACACAACATGTCCTTAATCCCTCACCAATAGATGTTATGGCCCCTAGGACAGAGATTTCCCAACTTAATTTTTGTTTTTTTTTTCCAAGTGAGACAATCTTGTACAACAAATAGGTAACATATTTTCAAATAGCGTTCACTGATCTAAGCCAATGTCTACTGGCACGTCATGGTGATATCTTAGGGCATGACATGGAGCCCAAGGCCAGTGTGCACCCGGCACATCTCTGGGAACACACACACCGATGGATTTAAAAACAAAGGAAAAAAGACAGTACTAACCAAAAATAAAAACATGGTTGTCGACTTCAGACTGTGTCCAGTTCAAAAACCATTTTTTTCTCAGAGATGAAATCATGCTATTTCAGAACCTCAGTGTGCATACCTGTCTGTGAGTGTAGATGGAAAACATTCTCCACCCATTGTACATATACAAAATATAAATAGATTTACAAGTATAAACACGAGAAATATCTGATGTAGGTCTTGAAATAGTGGCTGGAAGAGCAGCAATGAGGAAACGTCGACTCAGCCTCCAGTCTGGAGTGTGACAGTGCCAACAGTGTTAGTGTTTGGCTCTTTGTGTGTGTCAACATGTTCTCAGCAGAGACTTGGAAAATGTTTAAAAAAGAAAAAGCCCAAGGCAGGAGGATGCTGCGCGCCGTGGGCTCGGGAAGTGAATCGTCTGTCTGTGTTTGTGCAATCTTTCACGTGGCCTTACCGTTCGTCCTTTTATATCCTCTCCTCCCTTTTACAAAACAGCCCCTGAGTGAGTAGCCAGAGGGCAAACGAGAGAAAGTAATAAATAATAACAGTAATAATAAAGACAAAAATATCACCGACAAGGGTTTGGAAGTCACAGCGTTTAGCAAACGAAAAAACGAAAAGTCAAATACATTAACATTCCGATGCCGAGACAAAATAAATGGTTTTTCTTTCCCTGAAGGATAGTTGGCTTTAAAACGGCACTAGCATCCAGAGCTGGTTCACTTTTACTGTTTCACCTTTTACTCAATGGCTTCCTGATCTTTTGTGTAATTCAACACTAAATAAATGAGGTAGAGACACTGCTGTTGTTATGATTTATTAATATGGCAAAATGGCTGTAGAGTACAGCCACACATGACAGAGTACTCGATTTGATGAAGCAATAATAAGACATTGCACAAACATGGCTGGCAGTGTGTTTACTCTGATGATAGGGTGCTACAGGTGTAACAGGTAAAAATGGCTTCGTCCTGCACCTTCCAGCTCTTACATGGGCTACTCCGTCCTCACTGCAAACACAAACCTAAAGGTCTAACTGTGTGGAGCGGCTCTTAAAGCACGTCTAAATGGTGACAGAGCTATTCTAAGTCACCCTTAAAAGTTCTGCACAGGCTACGTGAGTATCTGTGTGAGTATCTGCGTGAGTATCCACCTTAAAATGGAAGTTTTGTAACAACTATTGAAGTTGCTTTATTCTGTAAAAAGGATCATCCTGGGAAACATTTGTAAGGATCACCAAACGAGTATTGTCTACATTAGCGAGCTTTCTAAGGATCGCTGAATGAGTATCGTCTACATTAGCGAGCTTTCTAAGGATCGCCCAATGAGTATCGTCTACATTAGCGAGCCTTTTACTGAAAATATTTCAACCCTTTTGATTGAGTTTCATTTTCTGAAATTACATAAGGACACATTTGAACTTCATGTTTTATTCCAAACCCAAACATCCAAACTACAGAGTTCTTTTATAAGACTACAGAGGTTTTGCCTGGATTGTAATGCTATTTAAACCTTTAAATATTTTGAGATAAGACAAAATGAGATGTTTGTCAAACTCCTTGTTAGAACTCTGTTATAGCTGAAGTCAGGATGGAATAAAGGTCACAGCGTTATCACAGTGTTATCTCAGTGTGCCTCTGGAGCCAGTGTTATCACAGCGTTATCTCAGCGTGCCTCTGGAGCCAGTGTTATCACAGCGTTATCACAGTGTGCCTCTGGAGCCAGTGTGATCACAGTGTTATCTCAGTGTGCCTCTGGAGCCAGTGTTATCACAGCGTTATCTCAGCGTGCCTCTGGAGCCAGTGTTATCACAGTGTGCCTCTGGAGCCAGTGTTATCACAGCGTTATCACAGTGTGCCTCTGGAGCCAGTGTTATCGCAGCGTTATCACAGTGTGCCTCTGGAGCCAGTGTGATC
>JABJVR010015587.1:0-13797 GCA_025773905.1 Chitala chitala | reverse complement strand
AACCATTCACCCCTTCACCATTCACTAACACAGCACCAGAGACAAACCATTCACCCCTCCACCATTCACTAACACAGTACCAGAGACAAAGCTTGCTGGGCACTCCAAGCTTGATGGAATTGCAAATTCACTTTATTGATGGAGGAAGACAGCAGAAAAGAAGAGCCTTTATTAAGTGCTCACACAGGACATTAATCATTGTGCTTGTAGATACACGAGTCTCACTTCCTAATCAGCATTGGTGCAGAGAGAGTTGTCAGGGAAGCTGGTGGATGGTGAGAAGAGCTTCATTAATGTGACCCTAAGCAAAGACTCTTCTTTTTCTTTGGATCTCGTGTATTAGTGGTCCCAGATGAGTAAGAAAGCTTGTTATCATACATGTCTCCTGTGAAAACATAGCGTGCTTCTCTTTCAAAGTGGTGTTAAAAAAATGTTTGTGAAGTTACTGAACATAGTAAGCCACTTCTTGACCTAAAGCCAGAACGGGGCATCCAGAACATGTATGGTGATGCATAAAGGACACCAGGCCTTTCATTTCAGAACAACGTGTATACTTTTCAGATGCATTATGCAGTATCAATGTATGAAAAAGCAACGGGACAGCCTTGGGAAATGGTGGATGTAGATCAGGTCATAACGACGCTAACAAGGAAATTAGTAGGTACTGGTAATACCAGTAATATCAGAGGATAAAGTAGCACAACATTGGAAATACTGGGGCTCAAAGAAACAATTGGAGAGACAAGGTTGGCCCATCACGTCTCACTCTGTCATACGTATTCAGCGAGTTCAGTTTTGCACCATGCTCTTCATGGAAACACTGTATTAGAGTATTCCACATTTTTCTTGTTGTTGTTGACATCATTACGACTGTCTGCAGGCAGAACATTATTCACTGTAAGGCTGATTTGGCTCTGCTGTGCTTTTGTGTGCCCTTTGAGTATGTTTTGAAATTATCTCCCTTGGATAGCAGACTGATATGACGTCAGTTTAAAAATGTTTCAACAGAATTTTTTTTTTGTTTTTTGGCTTTTAAACATGTGCTGGCCTAGTACAAGACAACTACCATTATGGCTCAAAGTCAGTCCCACTGACTGTTCTCTCCATACATTACTAATACTCTCTCCACCTCAAGTGTTGCTCAATGGCAGCTGGACTTGCTTGTACATCTTGAAGACCTTTCACCTCTCATCCAAAAGGCTTTTTCTGGGAGCAGCTGGTATATAGACCCTGTGAGCTGTTCACACCCTGATGGCCATTTGTGGGTTTTAGTTAAGGTCACATGAGTCCAGGTAAGAACGACTGTGAAGCTGCCTCAGGAGTGGCAGTGAGGCATTAGAGTCACACGGGTCCAAGAGTGACCGACTAAGGAACCGCCTTGTGTGCAGGTGACAGGTGCTCTTAGGCCACCTCCTGTGTTTATGGAGGCTCGTTCCAGTTTTACATAGATGGCCTCCTTTACTCCTCTGTCATTTAGGCCACCTCCTGTGTTTATGGAGGCTCGTTCCAGTTTTACAAAGATGGCCTCCTTTACTCCTCTGTCTTAGGCCACCTCCTGTGTTTATGGAGGCTCGTTCCAGTTTTACATAGATGGCCTCCTTTACTCCTCTTTCAAACCATCAGTCTTCTCTGTCCAGAACGTGAACATAGCTATCTACAAAGGAGTGGTCCTTGTCCTTCACATGTAGACAGATGTGCTGATTCCTGTCCTGAGGTTCCAGAAGCTCGTAAGCAAGAAATAGGAGCAGTCCTGGAAGAAGCCCTGTGAGAAACCTGAAGAAGCAAAGTAACAAAACAGCATGTATGACTAAGAAAGGAAAAAGTGCAAGGTAACTGAGGGTTTTAGAAGCAAGCGCTCATGTCTTCAAACATCAGATAACAGTTGGTGTTGTTCCAACGTTGGCTCTCAGAGGGAATGTATGCTGTGAATTAAGGATGTGAAATGAATGTGCCTCTGACTTGTCTGAAAGGACAGAATGAAAACGGACCATGGAGAACGCTGTGACATTAAAAAATGACTTTGAGTTTCGCATACGTAAACAATGCAAAAAAACATAAAGGCATTTTTAGTAACTGCTGAGTTCTAATACCACTTATGAATCCACTTCCTGAGCACATGGCTTTGGATCGGAGTTTACAGTGAAGGTAAATGCGCTGGCCTTTTGCTGTGGCTTACAGTTCAAATGTTGAGTTATGAGAGTAGCCAAAAGCTGAGGTTTTTCATGTAAATGCACCACCTAGGCAAAATGAACCAGTATTATATTTTACTGGTCTTTTTACTTATATTTGGTTATTCAGGGTTAGCACTATTTATTAAATGTAAATCACAATCACATGAAACTATGTCAAGAAGATGGAAAGTGGTTTTCAAATTCTTAACTCAGAAAGAGAAGACAAAAGAAACAGGGTCAAAGTGTCCAAAACCCACAGAGAATGAAAATGATAATGACATACAGCAGCATGTCGTGCCGAGCCCTGCCTTACCGACTCGATTTTGGCAACAAGATATTCTTGAGGATTTGAGGAATCCCTCACAGCGATAATGAGACAAACAAAAGAAATGAGAGTAAGAAAGCACAGCGACAGAGATACAGATGGCCAGCCACAAGCATCAGCGCCATCTTGGAAGCAACTGTAACAATGTAGTTTATATTTTCATGTCATATATGAAGTTAGCTGTTTAATTTAACCTATCTAGTTTATGTACCCATCTCAAGCAATGAAAGCCTAATTAATCCCTCATTAATTTTACAGCATTAGGGTTCAAAGTTCAGGGGTTTGGTTTATAGCCCACCCCCCTCACCATGTTCAGCTACAAAATAACCTCACATTCTTAATTGACAGACCCCCCCATACCCTGTTTATCCACAGATCCCCCCATACCCTGTTTATCCACAGACCCCCCCTTACCCTGTTTATCCACAGAACCCCCCCTTACCCTGTTTATCCACAGACACCCCCCCCCCTTGCCCTGTACATCTAGGTTTTGAGTAAAAAAAAAGCTGGTCTGCATGTCTACAGGCAACTATACTAAATACCATTAGAATCCAGTGCGTATGGTGTTTCCTCACACCATATGTGTCATGAAGTGTGGATAAAAACAGCCGTGATTGAAAGCAGTCTGCCAGCTGTTCACAGCTGTTTCCCGATTTTCCTGGCAGCAGCTTTTGTCTCATTAATGAGTTTCATTTTCTGCCTGTGTTTGCGATGTTGATTGGCCCAATTTAGAAAGCAGAATTTTGGTTTTTCATCTTCCCCCTCCTACATCTCCCCTTCCTGCATTACATCTTCCCCCCCTCCAGCATCAAATCTTCCCCCTTCCTACATTACATCTCCCCCCTCCTGTCTCACATCTCCCCCCTCCTGCATGTCTGTTTATGTTTTTATGTTGACCTCAAAGGCTCATTAAAATCGCTGTGCCAGCACCAATGTTGATCTAAAACTCAGCACTGAAATCGCTGTGCCAGCACCAATGTTGATCTAAAACTCAGCAGTATTAAATTTTCCTAAAAAAAGGGTCTAAGACATTGACATTTTGGTTTCTGCCAAGATGATGCAGTACCTGAGAGGTCTTCAAACTAAAACTGTATTTGGTGTTGTTTCTTATTGTACTCCTGGAAGTTACATCAAATTGACCTATTACACTCGAGAATCACTGTTTTCCACTGGGGCAAAGCAGGATTCCAGCAGAGATGGATGTGCTAAAACACAGTCTATCATCATGGTCATCCATCCAGGAAAGTTGTGTGATGATCATCAGTGAAACTTGGTTACATCCAGGGGTCCCACATGAAGCTATTGAGCTAGGGGGGCCGCTCATCCCACCACAGTGAGACGTGAGAAGCACAGTAAGATTCACGGAGGTGGACTGTGCATCTATACAAACAATAAGTGGAGCACGAACACTCCCATCACTGACAGACGTTGCTCACTGGACTTAGAGACTTGCAGTTAAGTGCAAACCTTTTAATCTACCATGGGAGATCTCTGCTGTTGCTCTTACAGCCCTGTATGCTCCACCAGACGCTAACACTAATAGCACTCAGCTACGTGCTAACAGCAATACAACAAACAACAGAATGCATATCCCAGTGGGGATTTAACTGTAGCTGGTGATTTCAGTCATGTCAGTTTGAAAACTGCACTCTTAAGGTTTGAGCAGCATGTCAACATACTGGACTGTGTTTATTCTAAAGTCCCCAAAGGCTACAGAGACTCACATGGGCAGTCTGACCACTTGTCACTTCTCTTAATTCCATTTAACTGCCCCATTATTAAGACACAGAAACCCACACTTAAAACAGTTAGACCTTGCCAGATGGAGCATCTCTGCAACTGCAGGACTGCTTTCAATGCATCGAGTGGAGTCTGTTTTACTCAAAACCTAGAAGAACACAGATCAACAGATGCTGTGTGGAGAATCTCAGTACATAACACATCTGTATATTCCCAAACAGGAAACCATGGACAACAGAAGAGCTCCAGCTTCTCCTGAGAGAGTGTAACACAGAGCACAGGTCTGGAAGCCAAGAAATGTACAGCAAGGCCAGACACCACTTCAGGAGAGGTGTAAAAACAGTAAAAGCTGCATACAAGAAGATCGAAAACCACTTCACCTCCAGGGACTTGGTACGTATGTGGCAGGACATCAAGTACAAAATCAACTTCAGAAGCAGCAGAGATCCACTAACAGGAAACAGTGCCTCGCTACTGAGGAACTGAACTACTTTGCCAAATTCGAGAGAGAATTAGATGATGTCACTCTACCCCAGCTGGACACTGCTGACCATCTGCTTACCTTATAGACACAAGAGGTTAAAAGGGTCCTGAAGATGGTCAATGCCAGGAAAGTGGTTGGCCCAAGTGAGGTCCTGGACAGGGTGCTCAGAGACTCACAGAAGTTTACACTAAGATGTTTAAGCTCTCCCTGCGCATGCTGCTGGACCAGGCTGTCTGAAAACCACCACTATCATTTGCACAAGCAAACATCAGCTCTGTGAATGACTACAGACCAGTCACACTCACACCCATCATAGCCAGGAGCTTGGTAAGACTAGTCCACAGACATGAAAGATCTACTCTCTCCTCAACCTTAGACCAACATCATCATGCATCATCATGCATACAGGTGAAATAGTGCCACAGAGGAGCCATAAACACTGCTCTTCACATGGCACTGATCCACTTGGGCAGAAGGGGGCGTGTGTGAGGATGCTCTTCACACGGCACTGATCCACCTGGGCAGAAGGGGGCGTGTGTGAGGATGCTCTTCGTTGACTACATCTCCGCTTTTAACACCATTGTTCCCAGCAGGCTGGTAAGGGAAATGCTTGACTTGTGTCTGTGGATAAAAGACTTCCTTAGTAATGACCCACAAACATGGAGACTGGGTCCCCACACATCCCCAAACCTGACCCTCAGCACCGGGGCACCACAAGGATGTGTGCTGCTCAGTAGAGCACACTGACCTACTGTACCACAACCTGGTATGGAAACTGGACAGCAGCAGACAGAGCAGCTCTTCAAAGCGTGCTCAACACAGCCTAAAAATCATTGGACTCCTCCTGCCCCCCCAGAGAACATTTACAGGTCTCAGCAGAGCCTGCAGTATTATCAAAGACAGAACTCATGCCCTCCACCACCTGTTTGCACTACAGCCATCTGAAAGAGGGTACAGAGCCCCAGAGACCCGCACTTCCAGACTCAGAAACAGCTTTTACCTCCCGACCATCAAGGAACTGAACGTGGACCCCCCCCCCCAGTCCCTCCCCCCCACCACAACACTCCTAATTCAAGTGCATTTACTTATTATTGTGCAATATCTGCATACGGACTTTAGTCTGTTTTTATAGCTTACTTATTCATTTAGTCTTTTGTGTATGTGTGTGTGTGTGTGTGTGTGTGTGTGTGTGTGACATGTTTGAGTAGAGAGAATGATGTAGTTTTTTCCATGTTAATAAGACAACAAAATTTCCTTGTATATTAACATGCAATGAGAATACAGGCATCCTAGCATCCTATTCTCTTCTGTTCTCACCAACAGATGAATTGTTTAATCAATCAGAAAACAGTCAATTAATATTACATCTCAGACATTCAGTGTGCTTCAAAGCGTCTCCAAATGCAGAAGATGATGACGGATTGTAGGACTGTCTCCCCCTATACCACACTGGTGAGTCCTGCAGTCATCCCCTCTGTTCTCTTGACAATTTCTGAATGTTTTTCAATGTTTTGTCATTACAAATTTCATATCCTACCACTGTTTGGTTCTACATTTGGATGAAGGTCTGTTGAGAAGAGAAGCACCTGGTTTGCCTTATTGAAACATGTGATTGTTATTAATGTTGCATAATAATGTCCCACAATGCACCGAGTGCATGATGAGTCACAATTCCTGTCAGTTGTAAATCCTGATAGTCCAACGGTGTGACAACCGTCTGAATGAGAGGCATGTCTGCTCTTTCTTGTACAGAATGCTGCATGTTCAGATCACATGGCTCGTGTTCTGTGTTTATAAAAACATCAAACTGGTTCCTTCTTTTGTATGCCACTGTTGACTCGGACTCCCACACATATGCTGAGGATTTCAAACGATCAAAACTGCTATGATGCTACACGCCAGTTACTCACTGCATTAAAGTCCCTTGAAATATCACACAAAGCACAAAACAGAACCACACCGGCACCCCAGTTTCTGTAAGGACAGGATAATGTCCTGCTGGTGTGAGCCAAAAGGTCAAAGGTCACCATTTAAAACAATACTCCTGGGTCAAAGTGCAGCCAAAGCCCCAGCTAGCCATGGCATAATTAGAGTGGAACAGCATTGGTGTGAGGCCCGCTCGGTGTGACATTAGTCGAGCTTTAATTATACTCTGCCTGCTTGTTCTTCCCCCATTTAGCTGCCAGCTTTCACATGTTAACTGGATATACTCAGATGTTAAGTCCCTCATTGTTGTCTTGCCAAACTGGTGTGCTTCTCATATTTTCTGAGAGAAACAGTTGTGGTTTTAATTACGTTTTTTTCCCACGATGCACTTTACCACACTGCGGGCAGCTGTGTTACTAATGGGCTGCTTTCTCCGCTCCACCAGCTTCTTATCCACACCACACAAGTAACAGGCTGAACAGGTGACAGTTCCAGTCCCCAGAGATGAAGCATCTTGTCCTTGAATGGGGCCCTACCAACTAGTTATTCAGTAAAATACTATATTAACAGGTAATACTGAAAGTCCGAGTGTACTGTAAAGACTTCCTTTACACCGTGTTAAGGATGTGTCGGCTGAATGAACTACAGCACAAAACAGGACTATTAAAGAAGGTTCCCGATTTCTGCTGCTCATACAAGACCCTCAGGGAGAAACATCAGGACCAGGACACCTTTTCGTCTCTACACCAATGTGATCTCACATTCTCCAAGAGCTGGCCATGTTCCGGTCCACCAGATTATTTCTTCACCAGAACCTCCATTCTCTGCACTCTACAGGTGTCATAGCCTTGCTGCTTCAAAGAAGGGGGAATAAGGAAGGTGACCGAGGCCAAACGCTCAGGAGCATGTCACAGTGACTTACACATTTGGACCCGGTGGGTCACAAAAGGATGGAGGCAAAATGGCAGGAGCACTGACCCTCAAAGGCGCTGGCCGTCACACCTGATCAAGGTGTGAGCTTCTGCCAGCCCAGGCATGATCTCTGATGTGACAGGTGAATCTGGGCTGCCGCATGCGCTGCCTGTGGGCTCCTCAGTCCATGTGCACAGCCTCACGGTCAACCCTGGGACAAACGTCTGGACCTCTGTGTTTAGCTCAGCTTGGCAACCTTATGTGAAACTGCCAGAACAGTGGCATTGTCTTCTTCCAAAGTCAGGGTAAGAGCTCAGCGTATACTGTGAGGACTGGGGCCTTTTGCACATCAGCCTTCCTGCTTGGTAAGTTCGTGGAGATGTGGACATTTCTGGTCAGGACAAACCTGTAACACAAGCCATCGCAGGGACTTCCTGTAGCATTCGCCTCCTGTAACAGAACATTACCTGAGCCAACCAAGTGCGCAAAATGGCTGTTCACCTTAAAATGATGTTGAACTGAAGGCTGCCACCAAGTGTCCGAAATAATGGCTCATAAAGAACTTTTCACAGAACACGACAAACCTCTTCTACATGTGCAAAACTGACCCCTGGGTTATAAGTCCAAACTTTAAGCACCAAGATTTAATAAAAGTAGAAGCTTTAGCAGACATATTTAACCAATGTTATTTCTAGCCTTGCTGAAGGCTTTAAAATAGTCTATTCTGCTTAGTGAAAGGTTGAACTGGTCTGGATCAGCAAGTTCATTCCTAGTGAAATATTGTTTTCCACACACAGTCATATGCACCTGAAAAAACTGTTATGTGGGCCTTCGAAAACTACAGCTTTCTATGCAATTAACTGAAAATATAAAACATTCCAAGGCAGAGATGCATCAGCAGAAACACTCACTGTGTATGGTCTACATGCTGGTGTCCCATCAGATCACACATCAAGCAGTTCATAACTCCAGCTCGGTGTCCTCTCCCTCGTGCGTCACAAGGCCAGGGGATAATGTGACATGACCTCAGCGGCTTCGCCATGGGCACTGCAGCATAGTTACTCCAACAGGACCAAAATCAGGTTCAGTGGCACTGATGCTGAGGTAACGTGCCAGTGATGTCGCCATGGGAACAGAAGAGCGTAAGTGCCGACTTTTAACAATTCAAAACTTAACAGAAGAAACGATGATGATTATTTAACAGTGAGCCATGGCTAATGCTGGCTGGCTTTGAGCTGTTTGTGAAGACTTTAATTCACTTTTTGGGTCATTTATCTAGTTGTTCGTCTCTGATCCAATGACAGACAAGTCCAGTGTCTCATACCGATGATATAAATACCTTCTCATTACACACCAAGTGAAACTCACAGAAAATACACAAGCACATGTTAATTGCACAGGAAAAGTCTGAGGAAGCCACCTGCCATCTCTCTGGAACTTTCCATTCTTTCCCCTTTAGTTAATATCGTTGTTAAATTGGGCCTCTAATATTTGTGGAATCATCACACAGTTTAAAGACGCATATGTTGGAATGAAAAATGTACTATTTATAAGATGTATTGAAAAGGCAGAGCACTTACTGAACATTCACGGGTGTGACAAGACCCAAATAGTTGAGTGCACAGTGTAAGTTTATAATGAGTAAACACACACCACAGGAGTGGGGTGGTACTGCTGCATGTGCAAGTCAGGACACATCTCAGTGACAACACAGAGAAGGCACTTCGGTGGCCGGGAGTGTTGTGTGTGAGAAGGCTGTGTGCTGGTGTGGATCATGTGTGAGCAGTAGATTTATCAACACTGAACCTCTGAGTTGTTCCCAAACAGTCAGCTGGGAAATTCACACACACACACATTAAAGTGGAATTGGAAATTATGTTTGGTAAAAGTAAGTCATTTGGGGGGTGGTGAGTACAGTTGTTAAAAGTTAGACGCCATTAGTAAGAACGAGACTGACTAAGATCACACATCTCCTTGTCAGGGCATGACGACTCTTGCCAATGGCCAGCTGGCTGTCAGTGCCCAGTCAGCACAAGGAGCTCTACTGTGTTTCTCTTCAAATCATCCATCTGGCTTTTTAGAAGAAGAAATCAGTTAAATCTGAAAGTTATACTGCCAACAATAAACCATCGGCTGATAGTCTGAAGCAGAACTAAACAAATCCAGCAGGAAACCGAAAGGCGGGATGGTCTTCAGCTCAGCAGGCTGATCCTCCTGTCCGGTAACTCTGTGTTGGTGTAAATGTAAATACTTGTGAATAGAGGCCTAAATGCACCTCATACAAACGGATTACTAAAGGGACCCCGTGCAAATGGAGGATTAAATGGGCAGCACATAAATTCTGCTAGCTGTGTTAGCTGTGAGGTTAAATGGGCAGCACATAAATTGTGCTAGCTGTGTTAGCTGTGAGGTTAAATGGGCAGCACATAAATTGTGCTAGCTGTGTTAGCTGTGAGCTTTCAGCAGCTCTGTTGAAGTGCTTAGTGCTCCCCAGTCAGATCACATGTGCTGGTGACGATTCCAAAGGTTCCTTAACAGACCCATAGTTTACAAACAGCCTTCTTGCACCCCAATGCACAAACTGATATGATGTCTGTGTCACAAACGACTGCTTAATCACACACTCAGCTCTGAGTCCTCAGTGGTCCTCAGAAGAAGTTGTACTCATGCTGACACTTTGTCTCTTACGAAATCATCTATGAGCTCCTGTGCTTTTGCACTTGGGCTCACATGGACCATAGGAATTGGTGAAAAGGGAGCTTTGTGTACGTTTCCTCTCGCCTCTGCTGAAGTTTGGACGGGTGTCCGCACTGTGCTGCCGTGCCCCCGTTACCTCACAGCCTTGTGCGTCTTCCCGGGTGACGGAACTTACAAAATAAATATTGCAAATGCGAAGCGAACGGCATTTGTGCTCCCTCTAACACACACAGTGCTGTCACAGGAGAAGAGGAGTAGAGAGGAAGAGGGGAGCCTGACAACATGTAAACTGGGGCATGACCTTCACTGAAAGGCAAGCGTTAAGGTGTTTTATTAGTGCATGTTTCTGCAGCAGAAATTTAGTCCCAGCGATTTAGACCTTGCCATTTTATCACATTTAACTAATATGAAAAACAAATGTTTCAGTGGAAAATTAAATCATTCACCACAATGGTGATCCCAGCAGCCTTTCACAGGAAGGCAGAGCTTCCCTTTGGATTCATTGACTGCTCTTACCTACAAAATACCTGCTGCCTTCTACTCCCTCCCTGTTGCTGCCAGTTTTTGTTCTTTTCTAGGGTATAAAAAGCAGGGAACAGGATGGAAAGTAGGAGGAGAAACAGGTCGAAACAGAAGAGTTTTCAGGATTAACTTAATTCCTCTGGGCTCTTTTATTTCTTACAAAATTCTGTTCCTCAAGTCTGCTGGCCAAGTGAGGTGGAACTTCAGTCCAGCTCCTGCTGAAGCCCTCCACCCCTCCAGACATGCAAACACCGACACAAACACACTCACACGCACACACATGCACAATACTTTACAAAACTTGATCATTCGCTAAGCGAAAACATCGGCATTATGGTACAATGCCTAAAGGCACCATTTCTTAATTCCAGTTAAATGAACTGTAAAGACCACATGTTAGTAGTATGCAGCAGAGAGAGGTAAAGCGGTGAGCCTTTAAGCGGGAGCTGTGCTTATACGGGCGTGACCGGGTGCTTAGTTAACACCATCATGTCGCTTCCTTCCCAGCAGGTCGGCATTAGCTACTGTTAAATAAATTGGATGCAGGTAAGCATGACGGAGAACACGCAGGACATCTGATCCAGCACTCTGGTTTGGGAAAACACGTAATATCTTTGAGTTTCACCGAGACGCTGAGGCTGTTGAGCTCCGTCACTACAGGTGAGACACGGCGTCACCCATCAGGTATGCAAGACAAGGCTATGTAAAGGGCGCTGGGGCTGACATTACAGTGCAGGGTCCACACCTGTCCATGCCAGGTGTACCTCCACAAGCAGCACTCCCCTACATTTGTTCTCAGTCTAGCAAACAGGTGATCTCACCTGGCCAAGGCAATAAAAGCAAGTCAGATGGCAACATACAAGCGCTTGACTCAGACCCTGTTCTGGTCTTTAACTCAGCTTTCTTTGGCTTGGTAAATCACGTGGGATGTTCCAGCACAGAGGTCACAGTATGGCCCACTTGAGAGCAGCACCAGGCTCTCACTGTACAGCATTGAAGTGGATCGCTTCAGTCAATCAAAGTTACAACCTGTGACCTTTATCTATTAGCCAGGACTTTCTGCAAAGGTCTGTTACTAGCCGGAAAGGAAGCGGTTTTCCTTGGAGTGAGAACTGCACATGTTTGCTGTTACCTTAAGTTCTACCTCTTTCTGCTAAGCTTTTGTTCTTGAGCTCACTGTAAACACTGAGGTGGGGAAACCCACCAGAAAGCCGTCAGTGTGGACAGTAGCAGCTCATGTCTGGCATGCAGTGGAATCTACTAGAACATGCACTCCAAAGCATGAAGGAGCAAACCATCAGTAAACACCTTACAAAACATCTCGTTAGGAGCCCCTCTTTGAGAGGGAAAGTGTTGAGAGTGAACTAGCAAAGTATGTGCCGTGTGTTTAGTTGTAAAAGAACATGATCAGTGTAGATTTCATGCTATTACTTCCTGTATGTAAATAAAAGTACAGACAAGCAATTCTAGATTAGTTAGTGCATTTATACTACAAAATAAGAATTGCATGAAGACAGGTTGAGTACACACTGCCAAGGAAAGGTAACTACAGTACCTTTACAGTACATCTACGTGCATAACACACAAAGCTTTAATTTAATTGCTCAAACGAGGGAGATGGCTTAAATTTGACATAAAAAGAGAACAGTCCTACACACTGTTACTATTTCAATACGGCAAGGAAATGGATTGTTGTGTCTTTAAGTAAAGCAAACAGAATAAAGGTCAAGAAAACTGGAAATCCAGCACATAGAATGTCACAAAAACAGAACAAGAGAGAACAGCTGCTTGGAGGTTGTCTGACTTACGTGTATAACAGACAAGATGACACATAGTGAAATTACAGAACTGTAAACCCAGTGAGCACCGAAGGTCACATCAGCTGGCAGAAACTAAACCCACTTCAGTGATCAATTTCACCCAGAGTCATCGAAGCGTGAGGCTAAAAAACTACCAGCCTACAGGAACCGAGGGAAGGAACAACCAGGACTGGTCATTGGAACAGAGCCTAAGTAACCAGGCCGGACAGTTTGTCCTGTCAATGTATCCAGCTCTATCTGGGTTGACTCAGACCATAAGAGCTCATTGCAGTCAGTGTTCATCTGACATGTACACACAGTGGACATTTGAAGACCACCCTTGTAGCTAGAGCTGAGTCCCATTTGAGGAGGCTGGTGACTGTCCCATTTACAGGGACAGTCTGACTCTCACCCCAGGCTGAAGAGCAGGCACACACTCTGTTTTGGTGAGATGTGCCGTTTTCCTTTGATGAGCTCTGACAGGTTAATGGCCTTCCCACAATGGCCTCCATAGCTGAGGGCGCAGGGTACCAGATGGGCCCCCTTGAAAGCTATGTGATCACACAAAATGCCAGTGCTATAAATGGGCCTCTGACCCCAGTTTAATGGCCCCACACCTCGGTGGCGACACACAGCAGGGCTAAGAGGGGTCGCTGTACCTCTAACAGTTCAAACCATCACTCCAGACCCTTTCAATAGGCAGATTCATTTGGCTTCTAGAAAAAGAATATTGTAATATAAAATTTGGAAATTTCATGTCCCCCTGATACACACAGAAAGAGGCAAATTAGTCCACAGTACTTGCAGTCACAACAAAAACTCAGACTGTAATGGAAAAACACAGAGATACTGACAAGATTCTGATCCATTTTAATACAGTTGACAGTAAAAAATTACTCTCTGTGCTGTTTGGAAAGTGTCGTCTTTTTTCTCATGTGATTTTGCTTTCTGGGAGGAGGGAGTCTGCAGTGCTCAGTGAGGCTGCGGTGCTCAGTAAGCGTGCTGTGGACTGTGAGTGTGCTGCGCTCAGTGAGGCTGCAGTGTTCTGTGAGTGTGCTGTGCTCTGTGAGTGTGCTGTGCTCTGTGAGTGTGCTGTGGACTGTCAGTCTGCTGTGCTCTGTGAGTGTGTTGTGTTCTGTGAGTGTGCTGTGTTCTGTGAGTGTGCTGTGGACTGTCAGTCTGCTGTGCTCTGTGAGTGTGTTGTGTTCTGTGAGTGTGCTG
>JABJVR010015578.1:0-41872 GCA_025773905.1 Chitala chitala | reverse complement strand
TATATATACACACACACACACACACACACACACACATACACACACACTTATCACTTTAAAAAAACGGGTGCTTTTTTTTTTTTTTTTTTAAAAAAGGTCTGTGAAGAAGCCATCAGAATATACACATTTTAAATTTTGTCTTGGATTTTAATTATTATAGCCTTCAGTTTTTTGGCTACACTTGCCAACGAGCTAGACTTGTGTCCCTCCAGAGGTGGTCTACTGAGGCCCAGTAGTGTTCAGCACAGCATGCTAAGCAGCAGGGGCCTGAGTTTGGCAGGAAGATATCCTCCCAAAAATCCCTTTTCTCTCTCCTCCTCCCTCTTTCCTCCTTCACCCCTCCCCATACTATCATCTCATTTCTGGGAGAAAAAAGGGTTACTCAATCACATACCCACACAGTGGGGACACCCACCAACTAAATACAGATTCCTAGCTCAGCCAATCAGGCACGAGGACACACGGACAGCTGTGCTTTTGTACTTCTCACATCGAAGCTGTCTGTAGTCAGTCTAAAAATCCACAATGCTGACCTGGGGAGGGGGGCAGGGGAAAAAAAAAAACACCCTGAAGAAACCACAAACAAGGCTCTTCAGCCAAGAAATCTCTTGGAGTCTGAACTGTCACTGTACCGTAACACAAACCGTTATTACTCATCTATGAGTACACAGGTAATTGAAGATGACCGAAGACCAGGTCAGGCTGCTCCTCAACTTAAAATCATTATCTAGAACTTGGCTGTGGTACCACTCCTGGAGGCCTGTGCATATTCTACACCTCATTCTCTTGAGTTTACTGGAGTAATTCCCAATTATTTGCATGTGTATCCATGCATGCATCCATATGATACATACAAACGCTCACCCTTCACCCAAAAAAAACTGCCCACAGTATCTCGGTTTTGAAAAGATCCAAGTGAGGCACCAACATCCAGACAATGTGGGAGACACACTGATCGTCACCTTAGCAATCAAGATACTCCCTCATATACGTGTCATTCTCTCTGAGTGTGCCTTAATTCACTTTGGATCTTACTCTCTCTGGTGTCTTGATTCTCAATCTGAGACTATATGCAAATATTGCAGCACATAATTTTGCACTGCTTATGCTTTCCCAGCTGCCATTGGAAATCACAACCAGTCCCTCAAGTACTCAACTGTTTCAACCAGCACACTATTGCTCTGCTGCCTGTTGGTCCAAAGTACTACCATTCAACTGCATTTAGAAGGGAGAAGAAGCCAGTCCTAGGGCACTTTTCTGCCACACCAGGTACCAACCGTTTGGTATTAAACAATCTGTACCTGCCCACCTTCTGCTACAGTACCACTTCCAAAGTAACAAACCACCTTTGCTACTTGTTTGGTACTTAGGGGTGGGATTTGCAAACATGTTGAATGCCAACCGGATTTTTTTAATATAGTACTTTAATCTCCAAAGGAAATTACTTCTCTACATTCAACCCATCCCGTAGGGGGACCCAGGGAGCTAGCATGTGAGCACCTTGCTCAAGGACTGGGCTGGGATTTGAACCAGGAGACTTTCATATCCCAGCCTGATGTTCTACCCCTTGAATCACCAAGCTGCTTATAACACACACACACACACACACTCACACACACACACACTCACACACACACACACTCACACACACACACACTCACACACACACACACACACACTCTGCTTTGCAAACAAAATACAACCACCATCTTCAAAAAGCATAAAGTCAGAAATCAACAATAAAGTAAAAGGTTATAACAATAATGTGTGTACAAATGAATAAAACCAAGCTTTAATTGTCATCTGCTCAAAGTATAATAATATACAGAGGGATTATGGTCTACCACTTGTGTGGTGCTACAGTGTTTAGTTACAGAGCCTCTTGTTAGTTAAAGAGCCTTCCTGACTATGTATGGGATGCCAAATCAGTCTCAGTCTTTAAATGCTGACTGCAGACCTAGTTCTTTGATTTAGCTTTCCCACAACAATCTCCTTAGCTCACTGTAATTAACACTGCTGGTGCTGCTATACATGCCAATGTACCTTTGGTGGTCCGTTATGTGACTGCGAGTGTTTCTATTATGTACTATCCCCTCCTTGCAATTCTTTTCCATCCATACATCTACTTGGTGCAGGATGCCTTGTTAAGACTTACTGACACCCAGGGTAACCCCCTGGATGTGGCCTTTGCCTAAGGAATCCTGCAAGCCTACAGAGATGTACTTCTACATGTGGAATGCAAATTGACTTCTTATTGCCATTCATCCCCTTTATATTAACTTCGTATTCTGTAATGTTAGCATGTCCAGGAGGGGTTGGGCAGCCAGTCAACCTCGGACCCCAGAGGTTTTTTTTTCCCCCCCTCTCCACACAATTGAGTTTTTGATTCCTCTCATCCATTGCTGCCTGGCTGTAATTTAAATTAAAAACTTTACTCCTTCCATTGTTAATTCCCTGTAATAACTGCAATTAATTCCCGCAAAGTGCCTTGAGGCAACTCGTTTGGAATGGTGCTATATAAAAATAAACAGAGTGGAATTTTTGGCTCAACAAACTGAAAAGTCCATAGAAGCAGAGGGACGCTGGACGGTTACCTGACACTTATCACCTGACAAAACATTTGCTGTCTGTCGTGTGCTGGAAGGTGATCCAGTTCAGTAGACTCTTGTATATAGCCAACAAACAGTCTAAACCTATGTAAGGAAGCCCTGCTATAAAAAAAAAAAAAAAGTCACATGACAAATGTAACATGCAAGCAAAAAAAAAGGCACTGTCAGGGAAAAGAAAAAACTTGCAGCAAGGCAGGAATACTTTGTAGGAAAACTGAGTAATTTTAAAGAAAATAAAATCAACACATTGCTCTCTTAAAGTAAATCTGTAACAAATAAAACCTGGCTATTCAGTATTATAAAGCAAACTGAACAATAAGGGGACAGGAAAGTTCAGCAAAGAAAGGATACACAATTAGGCAAATGTATATTGTACTGGCAAACATCTTGACTATGAGATGACAGCACTTCAAATGCCATGGTCTCTACTAGTAGCCATTCTGAAAACATTACTTTTCAAACACAAAACAGACAGAGGTTAGGCCTGCTCAGCAAGTCACATGATCCAAGACTAAAGCAATATGGTATAATGCTAAAAGCCCCCACTATCTAGAGAAAAGGGATCATGCACGTAGGGGAAGGGTCACTTCTGAGGAGAGAAAAGAAAAAAAAAAAAAAGAAAAAAATCAATTTGTAAGGGCCTTTGCACATTTGTATTGGTTTACTAGCAGTTTTGCACACATTCAGCAAAACCTCATACTTATCAAGCCTACTGGTTATTTAATCAAGTCATTTCCACCTCATGGGTTTCTTTCAAAGTTTACAGATTAATACTTTTAGGCCAAGTCTGAAAAATGTTGCAGCTGTCAGGCAAAAGAATTGGGATTCCCTCCCCCTAAAGACACTAAGTTCCCAATGCTTCCCCACCTAACAAACCCCACATGTCCAGCCTTGCCATCACCATTTTCATGGCATCTTTATCAGTGCCAATTGCTGAAAACTATAATGGCATATTTCTCATGACTATATAGAATCCTAAAATCTCACAAATGAGATTATGCACATAAGAAAAACAAAAAGAATGGGTTAATTTTAAAATGTATTTTTGATTAATTAGTTGTTGAAGTTGCATCAGTGCCAATGGCACCTGTCAAGCAGAGCTGTCACCCCAAAGATAAGGGCAGCTTGTTTGAGACGTGAAAGGAAATGGGCATTGTAAGAGCAGTTGAAGGGAAACGCTATAATCAGGCAAGGCTGTCCTTTTATCATGCCAAGCACCAGCTGGGGAAGGGTTGCAGGTAGTACAGGCACTTTCAACTTGAAGGGATTTGGTTCAAGTCTCTGAAGCTACAGTCTTCAGCATGGTGCTAATGTTACACTTCTATCGTAAACAAATGAAGACTATATACAGTGTTTAGACTAGGTTGACTTCTGTAAACTGCATATATCAATTTTGCCAATGAAACACACAGATATGGCGACAAAAAAGAAAAAATGCATACCTTTTATTTTGACGGTTGGTGAATTGGGTCCGGCGGATTGCTTTCTCCATCCTCTCCAATTCTGACAAAGGCTCTCCGCTTCAGATATGAAGGAGCACAGCGAGTCTTCCTCGAACCGATCGGAGTCCTCGAAAGAGAACCTCTCTCCGTCCTCCCACTCCGCAAACATCAGTTCCATCACATCCACCGTGCGCGCCCTCGGGCCGAACGCGGCAGTGGCAAGTCGCCCAGGACGCGCAGATCAAGACCCCGGCGCAACAGACGCTGCTGCTGCCGCTGCTGCCCTGCGCCGGCTCACGAGTTCAGCGCTCCAATTTAAGTTGGGGGAGGTGCAAAAGAACACCACAACACCGACAACTCGCCGCAGCCTGGCAGGCCGAGCGCAAAAAGAACTACGTGCTTTTCCACTTTGTGCGTCTTCTACCGGTTCCCCTCTCACAGTATAAAACAATCTCCCGAGGCATAAAGACCTCAACTATCACACTGGATTGGCGAGGTTACTCCATTCGTTTGATGGCAAAGTTTGACAAAATGTATTCTCTGTATACTTTAACCTATACAAAAGTATTACAAATGTTGGGTTAGTTTCGTCTGCGTTACTCAAAGGTTAAAATGCGTCATACGCTTGACGATTACTACTAAAACTGAAAACCTATCTGGAATTTGAAACCTAACCAGCCAGATTTTGTGAACAGCTAATCTGATTGTTGCTTTAAATGTCCATTTAAAAGACGACCACTCTGTGACAGTTCATACTCCTTTCAATCCAGTTTGGACCACGGCATGTGTTCGGTTCAGACATCGAAACATTAAAGGGGGGGGGGGGATGTCTTTATCTTTCTTCTCAAGGGCCTCACGGTTCACAATGATAGAGTTATCTTGCAAACGCTATCGCTTCCCTTCGCTGCAACTTGATCCCGGCCCGTTATCAATGACGATCCAGCTTCAAACGCACCCGTTCTCACCTTGGGTCCAATTTTCCCTCGTTGTCCTTACCAAAGCTGCGTTTCAGGCGACCCCCCCACTCATTTCATATTCATCGTCGCTGTAAACATTGGAGTCACCGTACCACTGCTTGACTTCTGTGAATTGCAACCTGTCAAATTAAACGGGAATCGGCAACTGTTAGCATCACAAGATAGCGAGCAACATGTAAGAAAGACATACAATGCAATGCTATCTGAAGTTTTCACAAATGTAACAGGACTGAGCCCCCCTGCAAGTGCCCTGAGCAGTCGCTCAGCTGGTGAGAGAGGAAGGACGGAACACGCCGTTCCATATCCACACCAGCCATTTAGCCTAGCCAGCTAATTCTCACAACTCCAAGTCCCTCTTCTTTTTTATGCACCCCTCTCCATCCAGCGAAACATCACAGCTCAAAACAAACAAACGCAACCGAACAGCTGGTAATTTAGAGGTCAACATCCACATCTTTTTAATTAGCTACGCGATTTTTTTTACGATAACGTTTGCTAGCCGTCATAATCACACTGCCAATGTATTCAGTGTTTGCTTTAGGAAAATGTTGATACTGTCCCCTCCATACACCGACTGTCCATGGCAGGAAGCCTTTGGACGTGCTCCATGTCCCACTGGCACGAATAAATCGCCTTGAATAAGGGCTCTTTTTACAGGTTTTAAACTGGCATTTCGACACATCGGATCCCAGATTACTACAAATTAGTCGGTGTGGCCGAATTATGGACAAACTGCCTAGATCGGCGATGCACTACAAGTTATCCACTCCATTTACAGCGCTTTATCGCTCACTCACTTGCATTTCTTTTCCTCTCCCTTTGTATTTTAAAGACTCTCCTTCACTCCCCCGGCTTCGGCTGCAGGGAGAGACCTCCGCTGGTGCACAGGGAGCCCTTCCACTCTATACAGCGCGCCTCGGCCACCTGAGAAGCCGGGATCCCCCCGTCTGTCCAGCCTGTGCCCCCGCTCTTCCTCCGCTTTGGAAGATGGCTCTCCCGGACTCAGCCGCAGGCTTCGGCCAGCTCTCCTCCATCAGCTGATCTCCGCTTCCGCCTCCTTTTGCTCCTCTCCGCTCCGCTCAGCGCTGATCGAGAAAAAAAAATCTATTTTTAATTTCTCGGGCCCCCGTTCTGCAAGCAGCCATATATAGCTACAGTGAAAGATATTACTTTCATGTAAATATTTTGGAAAACGACCGTGTATTATATCATCTAGAGAGATTTAAATGCAGTTTAAATATGTTACCCTTTGACCCTTTAAACCCACCCCTTCTGTTGCTATGAGGTGAAGTTATTTCTTTGTGAGGTGTGCAAAGCATTGACGTTTTTTCTTTTTTTGCATAGGAAATTTATTATTCGCTGCGGCTTCCAGCTGTTTTTCGAAAGACAACCAAAAATAGTGCTAAATAAACCGGTTCAGCGCAAGAACCGTTTGTGGTTATAAGTGGAAATTTAAATGTACTAACTTTAATCTGACGTGAGCTTCGAAAAAATGAAGGCGCCATATAAAAATAAACGTTAATTATAATAAGAATGTGTTTAGTCTGACGTCTGTGTAAACATTAACGGATATACTGTCCTAAATGGAAAATGAAAAGTTTCACGGCCTATTTTAAGGTCTAGTGGCATGATCTTATATTGACATGAATGAAACGGCATTTAAAGAACAAAAACACGACAGGCCACCGCGAAGCGGTCAGCTAATGGATGGATGTTAATGCCAATTTACTTATTGAACATATAGTAGCCACAGTAAATGCGGACGTTTGTGTTCACATTTTATAACTTCACTAGAACGTGATTTTCCACAAAAGTAAGAAACTGGAATATCACGAAAGTAAAACCAACCACACGACCAGTCGTTCAAATGCTGCAAAGAGAAGAGAGAATGTGGTTTTAAGGATGACTTCCAAGCACGGTTAAAACCTGCGATTGTTAGAGCATTTAAAAAGATGAAAATTTTTGCTTGATGTAATTGTAGGCGTTGCTCATCCCACCTTAAAACTAGGTTTCATGCGGTGCAATAGTTTGTGTGGAGGTTTTTATTTAAATTAATTTCAAAACGAAGTCTCCTGTAATACCTAAATATTGTAAATGCAGATACAGAGATAAACAACTACTGTTTGTTGCATATCGGTGGGGGCGCTGCGCTTTTGTGCTGCACGCTCTGCTTGCACAAAACTGAAGTTTCCTACAGACATAAAAGGGAAGCTGCAGCTGTAAGTAGCAGCCCCATGAATGCACGAGCTTCAGACATCTCACCGTTTTGAACAGCACGTAAAAACCCACCTACAACTAGTATATGAAGCGGTAACACTAGCTCTGGTAACAAGAGAAAGACAGTTTTAAAAATTAAAGTACTGTATAATCCAGATGTGTTGCTAAACATAATTATCAAAATGGAAAAGTGCATTTAGATAACCTCCCAGGCAATACTCATGAAATCTACTGCACAACTTAGGGTTTAAAGATTGACTTTAGATGAAAAACGGTTTATTCAATGTCATCCAAAATAAACTACTTAACGGTAAAGTACTAATGAAAGAGCGATATGGCGGTCACGTGACACACATATTTTTTTCCCTTATTATGGCCGTGACCGCATTTCCCTCTAATGTGCTACAAAACTGAGTGAGATCTGTCGATGCCAAATATGTGTCCGACAAGCAGGCTGATTGATGATAATGTCATTAAATTATTACTCTTTACTGAAGCTGTCACACTGTCTCAGATTGAACCACAACCCCGTTTCTTTAGCATGATGTGGTTATTAGTAGGGCGTATGCTTCAGAGCTCAAGACATAGGTGGACTGGTAACATGGACATTCTGTCCAATGCCAGAAAAGCCTACACAATAGGTTTAAAGGATTAGACACTGGATTTTCCTTTCCAACCAAAGCAAACATGGAATAACCTGTGAGGAAATAAGCAATTCTGTAGCATCTTGCCGTCAGTGCAGTCAAAAGATAACTTCTCGCAATATAGTGAATTGATATGTATTTGTATAACAGTGGCATATGTCAATTTGTTGCTGTGTTCAGATTTTGTACTATTTAGTAGAGTGGAACTGGATCAAATTGACCCAGATCATATTTGTCATTTCAAAGGATTCGTTTTCCATACCACTTACACAGTCACAGTGTGGCCTGGAGCCTATACCAGGTGGCTAAGGGCACAAAACAGGGCACCAACCCATCATAGGATTGCACAATCACTCACTCACACACACACACACAAATTAAGGGCAATTTTGAAGCACTAGTCAGCTTCTAACACATGTAAAATAAAGCACCTAGAGGAAACCTACAAAGCATGCAAACTACACACACAGAGCAGGGCTGGGATTCGAGACACCAACCCTGGGCTTGTGAGGCAACAATACTAACCACTGAGCCACCATGCATCCCTGTTTTCAAATTATCATAGCAAGGAAAATCAGCCAAGAACACAAAGTTTCAGGGTGGAACAACAATTTGTTCTATTATTTTTCATATAATAAACATTTTTTGCTGGTCAAGTTGATCCAAACACAGCACTAGGCTTAAGGAAAAAAAACTCTCTCAAAGCTATCTGGGGGTGTTCTTGTTGAGCAATAATTTGGACATGGGTCATGGAAGTTGTTCTGCATGTTTTTAGTTTACTGTACTTTAAAGTCTTGCTTTCCCCCCAACCTACTCAAAGAATCAGTGACTAGTTGTGCAGTATACAAAATGCAGAGCAGTACAGGGATCCAGGATTCAGCTATTGCCAACAATCTAAACATAAACAATGTAGTGTTTGTTTCAAACTGCTGTTCATAAATTTTATGAAAGTTCAAGAAGCCTGTAGAGTAGCATTTGGAATCCCTTTCTGCGATTGAGCGCAGCTTAGTCTAGTTTTATTTATACACCCATATTACACTCATGTTGATTTTTCAATTTATTTTCATCAGACATAAGAACAGCAGAAGACCTGATTTATGAGAAGCAATGTGCTGTTTAACTTAAACATTTGATCAAAAATATTCAGTCATTACATCTTTACCATGTCACTCTTATAAAGGTATTGTGATATTTTAAGACCAATTTGTGCAGTCAGGGTAAACAAGTCAATTAGGCCATATTATGTAATGTTGCCTAGGTCGGTAGTTGGATCACAAACCTCAGCTTGTTTACTGGAGTGAACACTTTATACTTTTGTAAAAATTCTTATTAGTTTCTTTAAGGTAAAAAATAAAAACTGCTTTTTAAGAGGATGGTTTTCTCCACTTTATGGACTTACTAAACATTACACTGCAAGGCTGAAGTTGAAATTAATATTGGATATAAGAATACATATTGATGAGGTGCTTCCACTTTTAAAATTAAGTAACCGCAGATTTACCATCGTAGCTTTCATATCCAGTTGCTGGTCAATATCTTTTACTGGTAAGCAGTCCTTACACTTCACTTCATTGCTTTCTGTTCTTCATGTTTACAATTTTTAGGAATGAATGCTTACAGGAACAAAACATGAAATGAGACTGCAATCCTGTTAGAAGTGTAAGCAGAGCCGAGTGCTTCACAGCAGGAATGACCTGAAGAATTTAAAGTTGTTTTAACGAAAGTGAGACTCAGCACAAGGAGAATAATTTATTTGGCACTTTATAACATGAAATGAGAGTGCACGTCACAAAGCCAGTGTAATCAGGTTCATAGCGTGAGGCGTGGCAAGTACAAACATCATAGCAGATTAGGACAGCTGGTGACACAGCATGCAGCGGGCCCTGGTTTGGCTAGCACAGGGCTGGCCTGTCACTGGCCCTCATAAGATGCTGTGACCGCCCACACAGTAGCTCACCAAAGGCACAATCTCAAGCCTCACAGGAACATGGAGCACATATAGAGAAAAATGGCAAGACGATGATGATTTTGTACAAGAAAGCCAGGTGTATTCTGGCAAAAACCATGCAGCCTAATGCATACATCTGCTGCTTGGTTTTCACTAAGGTCCTATGGAATGTGTTATGCATTTGCATTCTATAGCTTGTTCCCTATACACGCTGAGGATTTAGCAGATGCTCAATGATGCTCAGGCCCATGTGACATGGACCAGTGAAAGCTAGAAGATTTGGCGTGCCACAGCACCTCTTCTCCATTCTCCTCTCTCACCTGTTCCCAGACTAAAGATGGAGAAGACAGCAGTAGTGATCTTAGCCCCTCTGCAGAGAATGCACTGGGGAAGATGTGCCACTTTGAGGAGTGTGTGGCTACTCCTGTCCACTAGCACAATGCCACTTCTCTGATAGGGGGCTCATACCATTGGAGTGTAGCACAGCTCCTACTCCACACAAATGACAGTGACCTCATTCTTCTCCCTGAAATGTCCTCTCTACTTCAACAACTGTCTGCATTCAGGGAATCCCCTGATCGATCAGTGTCTTCTGCAATGTGCTAAGCTTCATCTGAACAATGGAGTGCTAATCTTCTAGAGGGATGTTGCTTCACAGAATTTGGAGCTTTTATGGCTTACATTTTGTTGATAACTATGTAAATTGACATATTTATAAACAGACAAGAACAAGGCACAGGGATCACATGCACAGAAAATAACTTACATAAAGCCACAGAGAAAAGGTTACACCCATCCTGCAGGTTTATACCAAGACGAAAAAGCACGTTTCCAAATCCAAACATAGTTTCTTTTCAGTCTGCAATCTAAACAATATGGAAAGCTCAAAACAAACCAGTTGTATAAGAAGAATTTTAAACATTGGTGATACGAAGATGTTTTCTGTTCAGTATTCCATATTGCCATCTACTGGGTAGTTTACCCACAAACCACTCATACCTGATGGCAGTTATGCTGTTAAAGAAACCACAGTAAAATCAAGGCAAACCAAATTCTCCCCAACAAGATCATCAGTCATAATCAACTGTACATATAGCTGCAATACATAAGAGGTGACAAATTATATTTAACTGTAACTCTCATGAAATTTCAAATTTTCTTTTCACTCTATCTAACCACAATGTAAAATGCATTATATCTTAAATATGTCCATTTCACACATCCAGCTGAGAAACTTGATGCATTATATACAGCTATATACAATTGGAAAAAAGTGAGCAAATCTCCTTGAGTCTAAATGTAACCAGCACCAATTAAGATATTAAAGAAGTACGCTGTAACACAGACATATTACGTACCAGTCTGATTTTAGTTGTGTCTCATAATAAATAAAAGTTTTTGCTCAGTGCCCTGTGAAAACCCCTGACCCAAGGTAAGTTCTATTCTGGGGTGCATATGACTGGGTGCAAATTGCTGTCTGCACACTGGCTGCTGAAGCTCATCATGGCCTTTCCTTAGTACCATGTCCCCGGCTTCATATGCCTCGATTAAATGGGGCCTGCTGTCTGAAAACACTGCTGTACAGCTATTAGGCTCTCCACAAGGGAAGGCCATTAAGTAAATGGTAATTCAGTAAAAAGAAGTCAACATGGTACACAGTTTGCAGGATGAAATTTGCTTGCCTTCTTAGCAGTAATGCTCACATGAAACATGCATAGTGCAGGGATTATATCAAATCAAACTGGGACTGGGATAAGCCACTGGGATATGTTATACCAGCTACAAGAGCAGCTGAAGTGGATTTTGAATATGCTATTCACACACCTTACATAGTTCTAGTCTTTGGGGACAACATGGGGTCATTAACAAAATAAAAGTGTCTATTGTGTGGATGGTATTCTGTTGGGTGCCTGTATCACACTGGCTTTGCTATTGCTTTTGCTCCACGTACACCAGTGACACCAGCAGATTGAACATGTCCCAAAACTAAGGCCAAACCAGGCTAACATGGGAGCTCAAAGCAAAAGACAAGGTGCACAACACAGGTGCATATGGTAACCTGGTGGCTCAATGGGTAGGACATCAGGCTGGAAGGCAAATGTCTCCTGGTTCAAATCCCAGCCTGGTTGCCAGGTGTGTCCTTGAGCAAGACGCCTAGCACCAACTCATTGTAACACATATGTGTTGTAAGTTGCTTTGGATAAAAGTGCCTGCTAAATTAATAATGTGTAATCACATCCTTCTTCTTTTCTGGTGGTTTTAGCACTGTGCAGTGGATTCTCCGTTGACAGTTATATCACATCATACTTAAACCCTGCACCATGTGAATTCATGCAAAAATACTGATGTTGGAAAAAATCAGGCTATGTGATAAGCAACTGTTCAGGACAATTCTGAATTTTTGCAATGTTCTTAAATTTTTCATATGGTCTTTTTCAGGTTTATGTGTTTTTTTGGTAACTATGTAGTTCTGTGATTACTGGTATACTAAGCTATACCATTACTTGCTGGAAATTCAGTGAAACTGAAAACTTAGAATTAAGAAAACTGAGAATTATGGAAACATCACAAAAAATAATAAGTGCAATTTCCATTATGGATTTTGTCAATTAATATGACAAAAAACCTTGGAGACATGTCAAACACTCCTTCATTCCATTGGTCACAAACTACTACTCTGACCTATGGGGCATCAGATTTTTGATGCGCTGTGTGTGACTTGCTGAATCCAGCGCAGGAATCTGTTGACACGTGTGTACACACCGGGGAAGGAGGGGTCACCACAGCCGTGACCCCAGGAGATGACCCCAGTGAGGACCCATTGCCCTCCTTCACTTTGGCACACCAGGGGGCCACCACTGTCACCTTGGCAACTATCCACACGGCGATGGGCGGACAGGCTGCCCGCACACAGCATGCGGCTGGTGAAGCGCTCGCCATAGCGCTTCTTACACCTCCAGGAGGGCAGGATGGGCACCCAGGCCTGCAGCAGGGTGCGTGAGTACTCAGAGTCTAAATACACAGAAGGGCAGGGGGCAGTAACAAGGGGAAATCAGAACATGGACAGGGAACAGGACACGACCAGCAACAAGGAGAAATCAACATGGACAGGAAACAGGTCAAAACCAGGAAAAGGGAGAAATCAAAACATGGACAGGGAACGGGACATATAAATGGAAGGAAAGAATCAGACACACTGAAGAGAAGAATCAAGAACAGAAGGCAGTGGACGTACAATATAGAAAGGGTGGACATTAAGACAGGAAAGTGTGTCCAACTGTCAAATACCATGAAAATACTTTTCTTGTACTGAGTCATAATAAGATCCTGCAAATCCCTCAGCAGATTTAGTATGTAGGAAATGGACTTTCTGCCCCCTCCCCAAACCCCCCACCAGGTGAAGTGACAGAGTGAGGCCCACCTGTGATGCCCCAGCCAGTGATGATGCAAGCTGATGGCCTCTTGCCCTGTTTGTGCCCAGAAGTGGGGAGGCAGGCTGCATTGGTGTGGGGGTTGAAGGCCACACAGTTGCCCTCTGCTCCTCGCAGTCTCAGCAGGGCGATGTCGTACTCCCAGCCATTGCTCTGGTACTTCCTGTGCACTATGATGCGCTCGGGTGTGAGGCTGCGCTCAAAATCGTCCCGCTCCTCGGTATGGTAGTCGCCCAGCCGCAGCACATACCGGGATGGGTCACTGCCAAATCTGCAAGGTACAAGAACAGACGCTTCTTCGTTGTACCTGGAAACTGTCATTTGACCAGTGGCATAAACATTGACATTCATGTTGAAAATATAATATGACTAAAAGCATTGGAAACAGAATTAAGTGCAACAAGACATCAAATAACATGTCAGAGTGCACATAATTATGATGGTAAACTGATGGTGCAGCAAGCAAATTAGGAAAAAATTGCTATGGTTTTGCATGCTATCACAAACACAGTGTTGCACTGCACTAATAGAGATGTAGTAAAAGATTGTGACAGACCATTACTGGTAGTCTTTTTCTGTGTAGAGAAACAACTGGATGATATGATGGACTTAAGTTAACAATGAAAAGAGGAATGCAGTGTCATTTCCTGACCACTGGGCTCCGCCACTTTACCTTTTGAAGCAGTGAGCAGCTGTGAGGATCCAGCAAGAGTTGATAAGCGTAGCACCACAGAGTGGGTGGTTGCCTTTAGCCTGAGACTTCAGCCAAAGAGACACTTGCCACGGCCAGTCCCCCCTGCGAGGCAGATTGGATGGAAGGCATGTCAAGACTTAGAAATAGTTTAAAAGATTACAAAAGGGACATTGAATACAAAGAAATAGCTATGAATTTGTCATAAAAACAGGGATTTCAAGAGGCATTTGGAGACATTATGTAGATATGAAAAGAAAGCCATCATGTGTTTTTGTTTTCTACTGTGTGTGTGTGTGTGTGTGTCTGTATGTGAGAGAGAGTGTTTGTGTGTGTGTGTGTGTGTGTGTGTGTGTGTGTGTGTGTGTGTGTGTGAGCGCGTGCACATCCACATCCACATGTACTGGTACCCACCGAAATGACTTGTCCCCTCCAACGATTCTTCTCCTGCGCCGCTGAGTACTGGGCCTCAGACCACAGGACCGTGTTGCCGTGGCAATGTCCTGCACTTGCTCATGCACGTAATCACAGATGACCCCTGCATCCTCGCTGTGCCTGCAGTCGTGCGTGCCCTGCGCATCGGCTGGACAATCTCCGAGGGAGGTTTCCTTCCCTGAGCACCTCACGTTGTCCAAGTGGATGGGACCCTGACCCTCCCCAAAATATGCCAAGGAGCGCGCCTTTGACAACCCCCTGAGAAACAGGGGGAGGGTTTGTTAATGTCAGCTTTGCTTCTCTACCTCTTTCATAGCCTGAAACACTCCTCTGACCCAATATATTCCTCCTGCACACAGTGCATCCATACCACATCAGCAGGAGTGCAGGCTAGCACACGTGTGCTGTCACCTAGGCAATTCCACCTGTAGAGGTGATGGAGGGAGACCCAGCAGCTCAACCCTCTTGGGTTCTCTGGACCACAGGTGGTCAACGTGGCAAAGCAGGGATCTGAACTCATACAGCACTGTAGGACACACAGTGCTTGGAGCAGAGGCCCACACTACTCTGTTTCTTGGCTCAACAGCTCTAACTCATGCCCGTGGAGAGATGGAGAGGGAACAAACATGCTTGGTGCCCCCAGGTATGCTGTCAGACGAGGTCAGTGTGCCTTTGCACTACTAAAGGCGAGTGCCCTGAAGACTGGGGCATGTTACCACAGATTCTCAGAAGAAGAACAGTCTAGAAAAGGTGTAAAGAGTTGCTGATTTCGGGGGCTTACATGAATCCCAGCTGCCTGCATACTACAGCAGCATTGAAGTCATTCCAGCCATCGTCACAGACGCTGCCCCACTGGTCGTTCAGGAATACCTCCACACGGCCCTCCTTTTGGGTCTCTCCAGACACCAGGCGTACTAAAAGCCCTGTAGCAATGCACATGGGAACACGTACGCATGCGCACACACGCACACACACACGCGTCACTGCTTGCACAAAGCAGTCATATCATGTCCCTCAGCACTTTCAAAACACCTCCCCTCCTGGGTTGACAACATCTCATGTTCCACTTTTACCAGTGAGAACATTAGCTGCTGCCCCACCCCAGAGGCTATTGCTTTACACCCCAGGGAAGCATAGCTGTAAACACAGACCTTCTTTGTACATGTACTGTAATAATGAGAATGCATGGTCTCTCTCTCAGACACACATGCACATTTTAAAAGGACACGCTTTATTTTGCTTTCAAACGCATACAGACTTCTTCCCTTTCACATGTGCATGCAACCTAAGTGACATGGACCAATACACAAAAAAATCTGTAAAACTATTACAGTAGCAGGAATCTCTACATATATTTTGCAGCATTGAGCGTAGTGCTGAAAGCTGTTAGGAGCTTTCCTGGCTACCTGTAGCAGGTGCGCCTGCAGGTTTGTCATTGGTCTCGTTGCCTCTTGCGCAGCGCACGCCCACATCCTCCCCATGTGAACAGTCGTGCCGACCCCACTCATCATGGCCACAGTCCAGCAGTGTGGCCTCGTGTCCCTCACACCGCACGTCGTCCAGCAGAATCAGCCCTGTCCCCTCGCCGTACGTACCCTCAGGAGCCATCTCAGCCTGCCCCCTGCTGGCCAAGAATGGCAATACATTTGGCAGAAACCCACAATTACCTCCCATAGCAGAAACAATAAAGCATTGTGAAACATAGCTTAAAAAGGTGCAAAAAATACATAATTGCCCACAATCTTGACTAGCTTCAAAGTGCTGCAAATTATATATATTTCACAAGTTCTGATTATGAAAATCTTTCCTGTATATACCCCACCCACTATGTGAATGCGTTCTTTCAAGCAGTCATCTGCAAAGCAACTAGATATCAGGTGTGAAGTATCTGTGAGGTATTTGTGAAGAAATATTACCCTTCTGTTGTTGCTGTCAAGAAACATTTTATCACTGTGATGCAGTGTTTCCCTTAGGGGGGTGATAAATAATTAAAAATATGAGAAACAGCAGGTCACACTGAAGGTCAGCTCAAAGCTAGAGTACTGCAAGCTCAATGGAGCTCACCTGAAGCCCAGCTGCCGACACACCACCTGGGCGTGCAGTGGCGTCCAGTCATCATCACACACAGTGCCCCAGGCTCCAGAGCGGTAGATCTCCAGCCGACCTTCCCAGGGACCCCCTCCCCCGACGAGTCGCACAGCTCCATCTGCAGCACACACGCACATGCATATGCACAAGTTCACTCACATGTAGTTAACAGCACCACTGCTATAAAAATGATGGAACAAGTGTAAATGTATTTATAATACTTAAAAGGGTAAAAGCAATTGATTTGTAATGGTGTGGCATAAAGAAAGCATTCTCAGCCATTGTTCTTTATTTATAAATTCTGCTAATGTCGCTCACACATGCATACGCACACAAACACACACACACACATATACACAGCCAGGCACACATGTGTACACATGCACCTCCCCCCCCCACCACACACACACACACACACACACACACACACACACACACACACACACACACACACAGAATAAATGGCTCCATATGTTATTAATTCTCCCTATGAGTCCTTCTGTTATACTTCTGCTTTGATTTTTTCACACCTGACTGCAGTCGGTAGTGTCTGTAAAACATATGTTTTATGACACCGTAAACACATACATAGTACCTTAAAGATCTTAAAGATCTGTCACTTGGTTCTGTTCAGCTTTATGGGCTGTGGACTTTATGTCAGAGGTAAGAGGCCATTCTGATTGTATCTTCCATGTGACACCATATGTGTATGTGTGCATGTTCATGTGTGACGAGCAGCCTCACCGGTGTATGGGTTACAGGACACACTGGCATCCTCCATGTGGTCACAGTTGTGCTGTTCCCAGTCGCCATGGGAACACTCCTCCAGGGAAAGCTCATTTCCTGTGCACTGCACCCCGTCTAACAGGATGGGCCCCACACCCTCTCCAAAATGTGCCCAGGACCAGGCCTTTGGGACACCCCTAGAAGATAACAAGCTCTCATGTTTCTTACCTTAAATTCTGCATTATTCTCACTTTATCAGAAGGAATTTATTCCAAATATATGAAGAGTTATATTTCTCCCTTCCTCCAAGTAAATCACTTAAATGTCTGTAGCCTGTAACTTCCTCTGCTTGCAGTGGTTTCAACTATTTTCAGTACAACTTCTGAGCTGTGTTCTTCTGTGTGTATGTGTGTGCATGTGTGTGTGTGCGTGCATGCATACGTGTGTGTGTGTATTCCATAAAGAATAGCTCATGTGCTAACAACCCATCTCAGTCCTGAAAAGGAATAGAAAAATAGAATTATATGTCAGGTGAAATGGTCTGGTCTGGTCTAGTCAGGTTTGGTCTGCACCTAACCTGCCTGGACTGAAAATTGTGTTTGTGAGAGTGCAGCTAAGGAAGTATGGGTGACAGAGCTTGGGAGTAGCCCAATGCGTACCCCAGGCCTAGCTGCCGGCACACCACTTCCGCATCAACATCATCCCACTGGTCATCACAGATGGTGCCCCATTTGCCATTGTAGTACACTTCCACGCGCCCCTCAAACTCCTCCAGGCCACCTACAAGCCTCAGGGGGACACTGCTGCCTGGACCAAAAAGGGGACACAAAGATGACTGGCATTTTCACACCTGTCCGGCCCTACAGCCGAGCCTCGTCGAGGGTCAGCAGATATCTCATCATTGTCCATCTCAAATTTGCAGTATATTCCAGCATAGAAAAATCAACATGGTCGCAAACAACACCACGGGCCTGAACCTCTCCACTGGTTTTACCTACCTAGGTTTCCATCGTTGTAGTGAGCAAAAGATTTCCTACGTAGTCTACCGCAAGGCATATATAAGTGCAATGAGTTTTTAAGAATTACAGTTAACATTCTGTAGACACGTTTTCTCAGATATTTTATCTGAAACATGAATCTTTACAAAACACAATTTAGCATTACACTGTATCAATAACTCTACAGCTCTAACTATCTAAATCTTTAGACAATCAATGTCCTGTTCTGCATAAGTCAAACACAATGTACTTTACTAAATGTATAAAAACAGTAACACCAGGACCCGACGCATTCATCTGCTCTCATACTTTAAAAAAAGAAGTGAGGATAACAGAGTTTACAGAAGGTGTCAGAATAACAGACACGTTCTCTGCGCTGACAAATTTGCCATTTTCAGGTCAGCTCTGAAGCACCCACTCTGGAGGACAGAAACATTGCAAATGTGCACTGTTGTCCACTGTCCAGTTTTGGCTAAGTCACGTCTGAGGTCAGGTACATCTGATCTGAGATCAGAGTTAGCTGTAATGCCTGCATGGCCTTTAAATGCAGACTACAAAGACTACTGAGGCTTGAATGCAGCTGAAATCGAGTGGCATGTCCGTTTTGCAGAAAGACAAGATATGAGATCATGCTACCACTGGGATAAGCCCCCAAACACAGCTCTGTTTCACACGGATGTGTATCACTCAGCCAGGCTCCATTGCTCTCAGATATCTCCTGCTGTCCTTGCGTTCCAGCCTGAATTATTCACAGCTCAGCTAAATATACCAGGGGCACCACTGGGGTGTGCCTTTGGGGGGGGGAGCATCGGGAGGGTGCGTCCTCACTCTCCAGGTCCTTCTCATTGCCTCTCGAAGAGGCCGTGGCAGAGATATGTCATTCAGAGCCTGCTTCTGGAGCCCACAAATCTTCTCCTTACCATGTGGAAGAAGATCTGACTAACATATCAAACAACACTGTGTAGCACTACAAATCCCACCAAACAGGTCAAAAAGCTCTCTGCAACAAGTCTAATGCTCAGTTTACTCTTCCATTAAATACAGTTACACTGGCCTGACCAAGAGGTTCTCACCTTCAGGCGGAGCGCAAATCACTGCGGCCTCATTTCCATGGTTACAATCCCCGGTGACAAACTTCCGACTCTGGCACTCCAACAGGGAGTTCTCATTGCCACGACACCCAAGCCTTTCATAGTGGAAGAGTCCAGAACCAGGCCCAAAGTAGGAATGCTGGAGCGCTGTGCCGATCTCACTAGAGAGGGACAGACATAGGTCCAACATGGGTTCACACTAACCTACATAGTGAGTATCTCATTCTTACACATATGCTGTATACAGCATCATATACACATCCAAGAAAGAACATATATGGGACCCATACTCACATTGGACACGTGCTTAAAAATCACACAAACCACAAGCAGCCTCAGTGAAAACGCACAAATGACATTAACTGTTTTCGTGTCTTCCTTTATATATAAAACTCATGACATTGAAAAGGATAAGCAGTTAGATTATGGAAGGATGAATAAATACCCACACTCAAAATTCACCAAGCCAAAAAGTAAAAAAGAAAGACTGTGTGCCCAAGTTTCCCAAACTGAACAGAAATGTTCAGAGGAACAAAAGGACGGTTTGGTTTTGCAACACACCCCAAACCAAGCTGTCTGCAGGTCACACTGGCATCACGATCTGTCCAGTAGGCACCACACACTGCCCCCCACTGGCCATGGAGGTACACTTCCACATGCCCACTTTTGGCAGAGGAGCCGCCCACCAGCCGAACTGCACCTAGGAAATTGGGATGGGAGCAGTATTAAATTGTGACTTCAATAAAATGTGGGTATAAACTACATGCAGACACTAGGCCTGTCTTGGAACAATTTAACATGCACAGACAATGCGTTTAATGTCAACGTTACCACTTGTGTTTGCAGGTAATAAAGGATAAGGTCTCATTTAGTCATATTTTTAGTTTTTGGGAGGCACAAACCAGCACAATTGCATATATGAAGACAGGCAAGCCTTTCTGCATGCAAGCCTTTAGTCTTAGGAAAACTGAGATAGATAATAATACTACAGCACATGTTATATTATCTGAACATTACCACAGAGCTCAATACACATGGGATTTCAAACTAGAGAGAGCCACGCAGTGTGATGCAAAAGACAGCGGCCCAAAGGCACATACCTGGCAGTTTCACATGGTGCAGAACCCAGTTATGAAAGTAACTGTTAAGACTAATGAAGTATAGTACAGTACAGTGGAGACAGAAGCCTCTCAGCATGTTGTGTCTCACCCTGGTGACAGTCACAGTAGGCCCAGCCAATGGCGCCTGAGCTCTGCCGGTAGAAACACCACGGATTGGATGCTCTGTCTGGGTTCCGGCAGTAGCTGTGGTCTCCCAGCCCACGCTCGAGGTACTGCTGCATGTAGTCTGGAAAGTCAGTCCAGCGCAGACAGGGTGCCCCTGAGTCTGTCTGGGACACGGAGCCATTGTAGTAGCCCAGTTCAGTGATGCCCTCGGAGCAAGACAAGGGAGCTGGAGAAAGGGGAGGCACACAGCGTTGGGCAAACGTAAAACAATTACACACCCTGTTCAACATTAGCAGCTGTACAATATCTTAAGAGAGAACAGAATTCAGGGAGAACATGCCCTTTATTAGAAACTCATCTGGGTAATGTGATATCTTGGCAGCATTGAGTTTTTTTGTCTGTAATTTGTTTTGTCAATAAAACATTGTAATGGCTTCTGAGAATAGAACGTGGCATTTTGGAGACACACCCAGCTACAGTGAAGTCTGGATGGCAGCCAGAGCAGATCTGGCCAGAAATGTTTAAAAGAGTGCTTATGGAGGCTACAGCATCATGTGGAACAGTCTCCCTCAGGTGGGATGCAAGAAAATCATCACATTTTTCAGGTATTTTAATTAAACGCATAAAGCAATGAGTCTACATAAGAATCTAAAACCCTGTATGTCTCAGGTTCTTACTCTTAGTCAGTATAAAATCTTTATTATTTTATTTTATACCCTTAAACACATTACACTGAGGCAGGGTCCATAGTCTTCGTCAGACTACCAAAGGGCTCCATGGTGCAAAAAAAGGTTAAGAGCCGCTGCTGCAGGTGTTAGAAGAAGAGCTAATTTCCTTGAGCAATACTCAGCCATGATATTGATAAAAGCTGAGAGAGATGGTAACACAAAACCCAGGTTGACATGGCAAAGCACAACTATCACAGCATTATTCACATCGCTCTCAAAACACGTCGCACGTGCGCTCCGTGGAGGAGCTGTGCTTGTGAACAACATGCAGCAAGCATTACGATAGCAAAATTACGAACCGCACACCTGAAACCATGGTTATCACTCAGGGTTAACACCAGGGTTAATGCTGTTAATGGCTTTTTGGGATTCTCTGCTGGTTAAAATCAGGAAGCTATAGATCACTGACAGAAGGGAAATCAGGTGTGTCTTGGCAGACAGAGTATCGCACAATATAAATCAGGACAATGATGACGGCACAAAAGGCAGGGGAGCACTTGAGGTATTAAAAAAAGTATTTTGCAGAGTCATTTAGGCTGTATTTTAAGTGAGCACCACCTGCACTTCATACTGCTGCGTGTTTAACTTTTACAGGCAGCACAGAGGCAAGTCTGGGCGCAGGTCTATGGATTACAGGTCCTTTACTTCCCACTATGAAAAGAGAATATGAAATTCAAAGGGAAAGCAAACTTGCATAATGTCATGAGTGAGCAGTCAGCTTCACCTGGGTTGACTAGTGACAGAACTCATGTACAACCCCAATTCCAAAAAAGTTCGGGTAGTAGGAAAATGGTAATACAAACAAAAAGGAGTCAACTGTCAAGTCTATTCACCCTGTACTATATTGAAAACATGACATCATCACATTGTTTGATGCTTTGCCGTGTGAATTTAATTGTTTGTTGAAAATATGCACTCCTTTCAAATCTGATGGCTGCAACATCCTCTAAAAAAGTTGGGTTAGGTCCAGTTTAAGGCATACTGATGTGAAGCTGAATTTACAAAGTGATGAGAAACAGGTGCTGTTAAACAGGTGAACCAATTATGTTATAGTATATAAGTTGCTTCCAAGAAAGGCCTAGTCTGCAAGAGTGGGTTGAGGCTCACTGATTTGCCAACAGATGCGCCAATGACTTATCCAGTACTTTCAGGATAATATTCCTCAAAGACAAATGGAAAGGATTTTGGGCATTGAACACTCAATAGTACACAATATTATAAGAAATCAGGAAATCGGTCAAATCTCAATGGTTAAAGGGCAGGGCCGAAAAACACTTCTGAATGCGCATGATTTCTGATCCCTCAAACGTCATTGTCTTAAAACTGTTATGCGTCTGTAGTGGATGTCATGATGTCAGCTCGGGAACACTTTGGTAAACCTTTGTTTATTAACACCATTCATCACTACATCCAACTTAAGGTTGGAGAAGCAGAGGAGAGACCTGTCTGCTGTGGGCCCTGTCGTCCACTTTGTCCCAGAGTAAGACAGTGTATCTTCACTGCCAGTCAGACAGTTATTTTGCCAAAACACTTCCTGTCTGATGATGACTCAACTCCAAAGATAGGTTTTTTTTTGTAATCTCTGCACAAATCACAACCCTTCTCCAGTCTACTATACTGAGTCATATCATTTGGAATTTATTCACTGTTCAAAAAAAGACTCTGAATTTGACTTTATTGTTGTGCAGAAACAACTAAAAAACACAACAAAAAAGCAGAGTTTAAAGAGCACAGTAAAAACAGGCTGATAGTCTAATAAGTACAAAGGTGATGCTACCCTTTGCTTCCAAACACATGTACAGACACAGACACACAAACACATACCTACACATTTTGGGGATTCATCCCTTTTCCCATCTGGTGATAATGAGGGGTGTCAGCCTTGACCCCACCTTGTCCCTGTTCCCCTGACCTCTGGGAGAGGATAATAAATGTAATAATTTTAAGTAACAATGTACCCCATTACTATGGGAATTACCATAGCAACTACTAAGATAGACATACTTTCTACACCCTCATTAAGGGTGCTTTCTCAGTACACAAACAAATTGGTTCTCAACTTTGGTGTGTCTAATGCTCTCTGCCAGGCATTCAAACTAGCCTACTTAATATTTGGTATGGGTCACACACCATAGTGTCATGCGACAAAGGTGCCATGGGGCATGAGTGACGGGTTGAACTACTCTGAGTCTGCTGAGCAGGAACGGGCACAACTATGCTGCCTTCATTCTCTTTAGCACCAGCCACATTGACCGAGCATACCCCTCCATATCACCAAACAGTCAAGATGTCTCACATAATTACCCATCCTGCACTGAATCTGCAACAAATGACAATTTAGAGACCACCATGGGCCAGCAGTGATAGACATTGGTAAAATGCAGTGGGTACTGAGTGATAGCAGATCTGCTCTTCAGCATGGACCAGCATGGATCCATCATGACCACCACTTTACAGTAGCTTTCTGTAGTGAGAGAAATCATTCTACCTGCCTGCCTTGGGTGAGCTGCATGGTTGGGTCTGTTTCCCTTTTATGTATCTACACTGATGTCTACTGCCAGCTGGCTTTAAGTGCAACAAAACAAACTCTCCTCTAAGTGCACTCTGCTGCTGAATGAAGCCTGTAGCTAAAAGTGTAGCTAGAAATTCTGAGTCCTTGAACAAACACAAATTTTTGCCCCCCCCCCCAAAAAAAACAAAAATGCCCTGGCATGCCACTGGGCTTCTGGCCAAGAAGCATACAACAGATTAATTACCTGCTATAAAACAGAAATAAAATTGAAGGAAAAAATTATGTCACTGATACAAGAGAAATCATGTTAGAACTCTCCTGGCAGAACCAGCTCTTTGGTCTAATTGAAAGTCAGAGAAGGAATTTTATGGAGCATCCCGTGCTTTCTGTTCAGACATGAACATCATACACTTGCTTAGAGTTGCACCCTAGGGGCAGCTGTTGGGATGAAAGGATGGGTGTGTTTGTGCTGTAGTTTAACATCCATGACTGATTCGGCTTTCCTAGAAACCAGGATTGATTATCTGCACTTTGAGCTAAAACACTGGCATAGGACAGAGTTTCAGAGAGATACATGTATTACATTTGTGCATTTGGCCACATCATCACATCATATCTGTGCATTTGTTTACTTCAAGCAGTGTGAAAGAATCTTGTTGAGATTAATTTTGGTATATTTTGGCCTTATTTTAGTCAAAGTAATGATGAGAGGTTATAGGAGACAACCAGTGTGTGACCATCGTGATCTGCAGACCAGTTCACTGTGTGAAACAGGCAGACTTACCACAAGAATTTCACACAAGGTCTAATTTACCACTGTGCAGAAGGATTTAGGTGCTCTTATGTTGCATTCCAATTGGAGAAAGAAGACACCTGTTCTATGTATGTACTTTACACCCTTTTCTATTCAAACAAAATGTTTATATTCTGATCACATTACAAGGTGGAAAAAGGACCAAGTGTCTTTCTGTCTAGAATGACATTCCACTCTATATCTCTGCGTCTGAATGACCCTCTGGACCTGTTTTTATGGCAAAGCAACAGGGTTTTACAATTCAGTGTTAAATGGTACTCTGAGAGACAGTAGTAGATATCAAAAGCAAGCAAGAAAAGCTTGTTTATTTCAAATTAGAACACAATGTAATGAAAAGTAGCATGGTAAAATTAATAATGTGTTTATGTGTTTTGTCCCTAACAGAAGTGGGGGTCATGGGGAGGATAGAAGGATTTGCAGCATTTTTAAGGTATAATGTTTGTTTTAGCCCTCTGAAGTGGCTGTTGTAAATGTCACTAGTGACATCTTCATAAATAAATTATATGCGCACTTACAGTTTAACAGTTGTTGTAGTTCATGCAGTTTGAGAGATTCATACATCCAAGGTGAGGCGAACGTTATAAGTCATACGCGGTTCACCGCCACCTCAGTGTCCATCATACATTGTTTATATACAGGTTGCAACGTTACTCACATTTTCAAAAATGTATATAATAAACGTTTAAGGGATACACGTGAGAACGTACCTGCACTTTGCAGTGTGTTTTTGTATCTGTCAGAAGAAACCTGCTGAGAGAAAAGGGCATTTAACACCTCTCCAGTTTCTCAATTTAGCATTACTGAAGAACACATTTACAATCACCGTATTTTTCCTACTTGAGATGTAGTTCTTCCTAAATCTTATAGCGTAAACGCGACACAAAACCAATACAGTGATGGAAAACCTAATAAGGAGAGAGTTAACGGGCGAGTGGAAGCACTCCGCAGACGAACACTTTAACGTGCTGCGCATATTTTAGACCAACATGTTTGAACTCGACCGATCCTCCTCAAAATTCGATCATCACTAATAGTTTTTGACTAAAATGGAGAGTTTCCCGCACTGACCTGCTGCAGAACATAATACATTTAAAAAGTACTGATGTTTTGAAACAATTATTGTATTATGGGATGAGTTAAACGTCATGTCCCACGTCGTTTAACTCATCCCATAATACAATAATTGTCAGAAAGCAATATGTTTTGTTGGAGTTCACATTGGAGTTCATAATATTTCTCTATTTTGCGAGTATATGCTTTCATGCCTATAATTTTCAGTTCTCTTGGATATAGCATCCTGGTATTATTACATTTTTCCTTGAACGTAATCTAGAAAACACATATTGCTTACATCTAGTGGGTGTAAATTATGACCAAGTAATGTGATTTTGATTATTAAGGTAAGTTTAATAAGATTAAAAATTGCACTACTGTAAAAAGTTAAACACAATTATAGTGGAATTTAGTTTAGCAAATGAGACAGTGTGGTTTTTTAAGATAAACGGAGCTGACATTCTGTTTTGTAGTGAATATTAATAATAGTGTTTTGCAAGCACTAGACTATCTCCAGTTCAGTTTGACCATGAATTAACTGTATACACAATTTGTTCTTGGCCCTACGCCAGCTCCGTTCGAATTTATTACTCGCCGTAATTGAGATATTGCGTATTGCACTATAGAAAACCTTTAGCAAACATTGGCGGACTAGTTTAAATATTCAAGCTTGATGCTAAATTTACCATTTAAGATTTAGATGACACAGGTCAGATGATTTAATTTAACATACGTGGGGAGCGTCAAAATTAACAAAAACTAAATAACCGCGCCACATACCTCAGCGGAGATCCGTAGCAAACAAGACAAAATTGCCAGAGTAAATAGTCCTCTCGCTTCAGCGTTGTCCATCCTGCTACGTCTACATATCATTCCCCGCGCTTCAAGTTCACTTCACCCATGGTATACCTTTTTGTCATAAACGTCAATCCGACTGCAGAATAAACGACCACTTCCCAAAGGTGACATTTGCTGAATTCATCTGAACTTTTTAATAACGTTGCTGTTACGGCCAACACCCAGCTTCTTCCAGCTTAAAAAAAAATAAAACAACAACAAGAAGTGAAAGGCAGATCCACTTCAGATCTGTCCGACAACTTCTAAAAGCTGTGTTACTGAAAGAAGACACCTCTTGCAAAATCAAACAGCCGCAGTCTGTGCTGTCGTTCCTGTCACCGCGTAGCCCTGCCAGCGCGCAGCAATGCAGATCGCGACACGGTTAGCAAGACTTTTTACACTTCGTTAGAGCAAAAGGCTTACAGCTGCAAAAAATGTATACATAAACTACACTTACCCACTGAGCTGTCACAACAGGAAGGAAGTATTATGTGTAATCACAACCATCCATTCATATCATGAGAATGGTCAGTGTGGGCGCGTGGCACGGAACGCTGAGATTGTGCGGAAAGGGTGTATCACCACTGAGCGATAACAAAGAGCATTGTTATCGCACACTTGGATGATAATTAACAAATTGGTCCGCCCTGTTGTCACCCGCAAGCTTGGGGGCTACTTACTTGAAATAAATACGACTGTACAAGTGTATATTGTATATCCTCGATTTTCGTAGAAGTGGTTTAGCCTATATAAATAACCTTAAAGTAGCGGAACACAAACAGCTTTTACGATATCACATTTTAAGTATTTCTCGTTGTTCTTATAAACGTTTAAGTAAAAACCGGAGTAAGGAGTAATATTTAGACTGAGAGAAATTTACGTCTGACTGCATGAACGCTATCTTTGTATTACAAAGTTGACTTAATATTTGCGCAGTTAGCTGATAATTTAGGCAATTAAAATCATAACATTGCAAATGCACTGTAATCATAAAGGGCGTGGAGGGATGTAACTTTACATTCGGAATTATCCATTTTTAATAAATTCCTAAATACCAAAGTCCTCCAATAACTCTTCCAACACAAGCGAAGCTGAGAGAGTAAAAAGACAACGCCTGGCTCTTTGTTTCTTAATCAAGTGTATTGATTTGGTTGATATCAACATACGTCCAGTTCAAACTTCATCCCAGACATGGGAGTAGCCGTCACTGCGTATTTCCATTAGAGTATTATAATTTCAACAGTCTATAAATGTGTTTTAAAAATGGGGAAAAAAAGTATTTGGGTCAGGTACGTCTTATATTTACATCACTTTTACAGTAACCAAAACTACTGATCAATAATAATAATAATAAATAATAATAATAATTTAACACTTAATACTACACGATTAAAGCATTTAAAATATAATTACAAATTTAAGTGCAATAAGATACTCCAGTTAAGACTTCACGTATTTATGACACACAAACTGACATTAAAACTTCCAACGATCTTCTTAAAAATCATTTACAATCTTGAACCTCTTTCTCAGTGATACAGATTCTGAATTTATTGCTATACTAATTTCTGCAGCTTCTAAGCAGACATACACAAGGGGATGGGTTCAATTATATTACCAATAACGTCTTGCTTGGCTTTACCTATTCGTAAGCGATTTGGGAGAGTAACAACAGTAAGTGACCCCGGACGGGAAAAGAACGGCAACTAGAAAGAGACATTCAAAATTTTCGTAAATTCTGGTCTTCATTTACAAAGGCACAAGAGGAACCCCTGAAATTATTTTCATTTTCTAATGCCAGCCAGCTTCAAAAGAACACAAGCGTTCAAGGTACACTCTCTGTGGGGTTGCCTGTATAAGAGTTTAAATGTACAATGTATCTTACTGAACTGTATCTTACGGAGATCGAAACCACTGTAGTAAGGGATGATCATGCCATTAAGACAATTTGATGATCGTTGAATCGTTAAAAACCCGCAATGGGAAAATCAACAATCACAGATTGCAAATGTATCTTGTGCCCAACTTGCCAGTTAAATTTGTGAGTAGAAGTTAAACTGTGCTGGAAACGTAATGTCGTAGTCAAAATATCCTCTTCAGTCTGTCCGGTTTCTGTTTTCGCCAGTTATCAACAAAGCGAAATAGAGCGGGAGGGTGGAGTTTTTTTTTCTTTATGTAAAGGAAAAAAAGACTAAAATTGGACAACCCCATTACCACATCCGGACAAATTAAGGCTGTCTGGAAAAATTAAGAATGTATACATGTGGGCTAACATTTAAAAAATAAACGTATTTAACGTTGCATTAACGGAAACATTCAATCTACAAATATCGGAATTTGTGTATAACACACATGGAAAGAAAAAAAAACACACACACACACATAATATCATAAAAAAACACTTTCAAAAGTCACTTATACCCCACATCCTGATTAGATTTCCAATTCAGTCGTCACAGATAGCAGTAGGACGTTACCGGCATGAAAATGTAACCTAATCCGCCAATATTGCAAACACGACAAACTAATGTCAACGTGATTATATTAAATATACACAAACTTAGACGTGTAATGATCTAAAATTCATATACTGTAGACTATTGGGACATCCAATTCAATGAATTATCAAAGGCTGTTACAGGCCACCAGCAATGAGGACAACCCTAATGACTTACCTTCATCAAAAGGTTCACTGCTACAAACCTCATCTTAATGTTATCATGGCCCTTTTTCAAACAAAACCTCTACACCAAAACCTGAATCATGGGGCTTCCCCTTTCCTCCAAATGAAGTGGGGAATAAATGCCAGAACAAGCCATACTGAGAATGATTCAGTTCATTCAGGTACAGTTCTGCTAGTTTACATAACTAAAATCACCCGTTCTAGAGTTATCATAATCAAATACATCTTAATTTCTGTGATTACAAACAGCTTTATCTCAGTTCTATTACTAAATAAGTGACACGTTTCCTATGATCAGACATGGATCTCAGAATGGTGAACATCTTACAAATTCTGCCAACAGCATGTACACTCACTGTATGGCCAGAACAGTACATAAGAAACACACTCTTGGAACACAATCAAATTCTGCTTCAAAAGCTACAGTTTGTTTAATGTGGTTCCACCTTGGATATTCTTTGTTAAAATCTTGGTTTTTGTGTTTGAACCAGTCATTTGTCTGAATGAAAGCAGACTATCAAAATAAGAACATCTGGATACCTCCACTCTTTGGGAGTCATGGCACCACAACAATCATCCCCTGTAGGTCAACACAGCAACATCAGTGAGAAACCAACGTTGCCATGTGCTAAATGACAGTGCCATGTGCTAAATGTGAGGTGGGCTGTTGCTTCCCAGTGACCAGTCTTGTGCCCATCTCCCCAAAGTTCAACGAAGCTGCTTCTATACAGCTGTGCCATAATGGGGTGATTCTATATTTCTTTGAAATGATTGGGGTATCGCTTCAGCAAGATGTTGGCTTGCTTAGGGTAGAGGAGTCCAGGCTGACCAACAGCCCTGCCACCTTTTGCTTTCCTTGCAGCCTACAAAGTAAAAACACAAGTTTAGTAACTCCTGGCAGCAGTTAAAAATCCTGCTTTAATTCTTTATTTCTTGTTGCTACTGATGGCTTGAAATTGTTGTTCTCATGGGTACATTGACAAGTGAATAGTTAATTCTTTATCCAAAATGATTATTATACAACTAAATAAGCCCAAAAGAGGTTTACAGTGCTAGTCCATTGTAAATACCTCTGCTGTTTCAGCGCACTTGAAAAACGCATGTAGTTCACTTGAGCACAAAGCATCGTTGAACTCGTTCTCCTTCCAACATGCCATAAGCAACGACATCTCAGTAATGCATGTGGCCTCTGTGGAGGGGAAAAAAACATACCCTTACTCTCATTATCATATATACATGCAAACCTGCTGCATATGTTAATCGGTAATTAAATCTCATTGTTCAGATGTGTGAGTAAATGTCTTCATACAGTCTCCTAAATGCAAGTGGACATTTCATGTAAACAAGTTCATATAAAAAAAATTCTTGGAACACTCAATCCTGAAACTTAACGCAATTACTAAACAACTTAAAATAGATATACGTACATGAAAAGGGTACAAAATAATGCACTATGATTTTTACAAAATTAACCCTGTCCCCCACACCTGTGTATCAACAGGGCTCTAGCTTTCTATAGGACAGCACTTACTGTCTGACCTCATTTTTAAAATGCATGTGTACTCTTACTCATTTGTAAGTCACTTTGGACAAAGGTGTCTGCTAAATTAATAAATGTAAATGTGAAATCGTTTACTGCACAGCCAGCCAGCCACCCACACCATGGGACCACAATCCGGGTGATGTGGTTTGTAATGAGTTGTGCTGATGCTGATCACACACATTTATTATCTAGCCAATTTCTACAACAGTTTCTAGACATTCCATATACTGTATGCTACTACTATCGGCAACCAGCAGTTTAATAGTAAGAGTACACTGTGATATCCGGTGGTGGAGTCATGCTATTTGAAGGGCAGGGGCAAAAAAATAAAACAGCACCTATTGAAGTGTGTGCAAATAGGATGGTATCCTATGTACGATGTTTGGTCCATTCCCGATTATGACCTCAGCGTGTCTGCTCACTTAGAAGAGCAGTTCATTAGTTCCAGAAGGGCACTCATAAGACACCTCAAATTCACCCATTTGTAAAGGTACCACATCACATTTTCTCCAGTGGAAGCGAATCCATTAGGACAATGCCCCACATTTTCACACATGGAGAAACACCATACATAGCACTGCATCACATTTTCTCTATTGAAAGGGGGACAATTAATCAATTACTTAGGAGTGGCATAAAGGGCACTTCATAACCCTTTTCCATTGGAAGGGTACCTACAGGGAGTGTTTACATTATTGTAAAGACACGTTATAGGGCACTGCATCACATTTTCTCCACTATAAGAGCAATTATTAACACTTAACATTTCTTTGCTCTATAGGGCATTTCAACTCACTATCTCACATAAAGGGTCTCCCTAGATGGCACCTGTTGTGGCTTTAATACCACAGCACCCAATAAATTTTTTCCCATTAAGTTAAGGACAGGCAATAGTAGCATTTTTGCCAATTCTAGACAGCACTTCATCAACGATTTTTTTTTCCCCTTGCATGGGGGAATGGGGGAGGGCTTCCCCCTGCACCCCAATTAATTCATTAGTCTATTTAATATCCACAGCTACTGTTATTTTTGTATAAAATGTAAAAATTAATACTATACTAGTAATTTAAAAGAAGACGATAGCATAACCTCATCGTAACGACAAAAAGACAAGACAGACAAAATGTTGTTACCCCCTTTTTTCATCTTCCGATTTGCTACCTCGTCCTTCAGGGCCAGCGGCTTGTTAGGTTTAAGGACTGGTTTTGCCCCCGACTTGCTCAACATCCGACTGAGTTTCTGCTGCAGCGCGGTCCCTTGCAAGGTCATCGCTGTGATATATTGGTATAGGCTTTTCAAAAATCAAGTACAAAAATTTAAATAAACTACAAGCAAAATTAACGACTCCGTATCGTGCTTCCTGTGACACTACTGCATGCAATACAAAACGCCATGTTCTACCGTATGATAGTTCGTGTTGTTATAGTGACGATATTGTCGTACTAAAGTGTCGTAAAATGACGCTCCGTAATCCACCTTACTGTGCTCACAGTTCTTCCGTAAACACCTAGTAATTGCAGACCGTCTGCAATATTGTAACTAGGCGAGCACACTATATAATCCACTATTTATAATACTCTATGTAGTGAGTATTTTAAAAAATTGCCTACTTCTTCTTTCAGCTGCTCCCTTTAGGAGTCGCCAAAGCAGTTAATGTCACACATTGAAATCACGTATTTAACTGAGTTGAATATTTTGTGGAACAGTCGGATCACACAGAAGTATTGTAGATTTGTGTCATAATGATTTTAATTTAGCAACAGTCTACATTTTTAGAAAAATTCATGTACTTGTGCAGTCCATCCAGCGTTGTAGCTACTGTCGCTGAAAACAACACTTATTTACAATTATAATACATTAAATACAACAATTAATAAAATACAATACAGTCATGAATAATAAAATACAGCAGAAGGATTATAAACACACAAAAACAGTAGTACAATACAACTGCAGTTGTTCCAGCCACTGACTAGCCGGCACATGGGCCAGGACAGCCACAACCGCAGAAAGTACTGATGGGGGTGCTCCAGGGGAGCTGCCAGACGTGCAAAGAGCTGAGAAAAGAACAGGCAATCTAACTTCAGAGGAAAGTCGGAACATCCCTCCCCCCTTTGTCCTTCCCCTGATACGTTACCTTTCTACTCACATACTTGTCGTACCTGCCCCCTTATAATAAAACTTTGGTTCATTTTCCCTGTTGGTGCAGTTAATTTGGGCAGGTGTGAACACAGCAATCGCACTCGAGTGCGGACCAATAGAACCATGCCAAGACCCTTTACCTGCATCTGTTGTCTCAGTCCAGTCTCAAATTAACCCTGGAGCGGTTCATTCGTGATGTGATTGTGATCTGATCTCAAACCGGACCAACTACAAAGAGTATACTGCAAATTTTAGCTAGGTAGCTCCCTTAGCCAGGTGCACTTTGCATGTTGGGATATGGCAGAGCTAATGTAAACAGCTGAAACATCTAGCACTAGCAGTAAGAAGGACAATGAATCGTGGTCTGATGTAGACTAGCAATGTTGAGTTGCCTTCTTGATATTTGGGAAGATGAAAACATCTGTCAGCTTGTACAAACAACTCATAAAAATGCTAAAGTGCTCAAAATGTTCATTCAATGTCTTAAGGAGAATGGGTTTTTATTGCAATGACCGCTGCATGTGGCAGCGGGTCGGCTGCAGTGACGATGACATCACCCTCAGGGGTCAAAACAAGAGTCTGATTAGCTGCTGGGGCTGAAGAGTTGAGTGTTTGGCTCAGCAGGCTAATCCTCCTGTCTGGTGTACTGCGTGGGCAGCGATGCCCTGGGTTTGAAACCTGCCTGCTTCCCTTGGTCCATTACAGTATGGTCTGCTGGACAGTGCTGTGTAAAAAGGAAGGAGGGGGGGAGGAAAACCTGAGGCAACAGTACAGATAATAACTATGGTTATCAGAAAATGCCAATTCTGCTGTTTCTTCTTGGTGTTTTCATTCACCAGTGCAGGGAACTTTTTCCTGTGTTTACGTTCTCGTTGCCGCTCCAGAATCTAAACCAATGAGCAGCGACAACAGGTTCATGTGTCTGACAGTTACACATTTTAGTTCTTTTGAATTTTTCCCCTTATGTGAACAGAAACCGAACCAAGCAGAAAACAGACCACATATGCAGATTACTCTGCTGATTTAGACTAGTTCAATCAAACTATAGGTTTAAAACACCCTTAGAATGCTTTGCAGCAATTTGGTAATGCTAGTCTGTGGTATAACATATGTCGGACGAGTCTGTGAACTTCCTCGACTTTTAGAGGTAGTGTAACGTCAATAAACGTTTTGTTAAAAGTGAATAATGCACATAAAAGAATATTCGGTGTTAAAATTTGAGGAAACACAAGTGTTATTTTGTTGTTCTGAACCAGTATGCTATTCCATACCTTCAGTACAGACATGATGTTTTGTTCTGAGACAGTACGCTGTTACATACAATTTGTAAGTGCTAAAGTGACTAAAATGACCACAGAGGCCTTAATAGCATTGCTTTAGATACCTGCACCTAAATCCAGTCATTTTTTAAGCAGAACAAAATACAAGTTAAAACAAAAGGCAAGATCTTTAGGTTTGTTATTTTCATAACATTTTTACTAGGAACAATATAATCAAATCAATAATTGATTAATTACTTTTTAAAGTCTTAAATCTAATTGAGGTAACATCTCAGCTGTCTCATAGGGTAAATAGAATGGGCTTTGCTCAGAGTTATCATCATTAGTTGGAGGCATTCTGGGAATGTGGCCCATGTCTCTACCTTGGGAGATCATACTTGAACATCACACTCTTCTGGTTCACTGGAAATTTAACTGTAACTTCTCACCAGTTGTGTTAGCTGTCTTGGTTCAGATGTCAGAGTCATGGTGTTTTGTTGACAATAGTGCTCTGGTGGTTGGGCCTTGGTTGAGGCTAGAGTTTCACTTTGCTCATGGCCCTTGGCAGTTTTGTTAAACAGAGTAAAAATTCATATATTTGTTTCTTTTTGAAAGGCCCCATTCAAGTGGATGTCAGGGAAACCAGAGAGCATTTTGCTCTCTATGAGGATTCTGGATAGACATTATTTCAATGTATATGTGCCTGAGAAAGGGGGATGGTGATTATTCATGTGTAGACAGAATCTACAGGCAAGGACAATGCAGGGGGTCAGTGACTGGTCCCCTGAAATCCCTCACACGCTGCCTTGCTTCACTGGCCATTAGTCACTATCTATGACTGCACCTCCCATGGAGTCCTGTTGTGATCTCTTCAAGTTCATTATGCTTTAGAGTCATTCAGATCAAATCAAATCATATATCAATCCAAACACACACACACACACACACACACACACACACACACACACACACACACACACACACACACACACACACACACAGAACACTGTTGAGCTTCTTACATTCATTTTATTACAAACAAAATCATCTGGGATACTTCATTTTGACATTTATGTTTAAATCAGCTTGATTGCTTTAGGTCTGTTGGTCATAGATTGGGGAGCCAAAAGGCTGATAGGATAATGGTTCCTCAGACTGGTCTTTGCAGTTCTGAAGCAAAGGAGTGGATTTGTTGTTTTTTGTCCCTTTTGCTATGAAATAAATGAAAGAACAGTGTATGATTATACACGTACAGGCCGTCAGTAACATTGTGTTGTTTTGCTGCCTTCTTGGGGAGATGAATGTGTACTACAGTGCTGTCTCAGCAGTCCTTGTTAGAGTTTAACTTCGATGCCAGTGCAGCAACCCCTACAGCAATCCCTGCTTTTGAATTGGTTTGTGTTTCTGCAAAACTGTATCTTCCGTCTCTGTGATTGCGCATGATACAAAAACCCCATTGTGTACAACATTGCTGTTATCCATAACAGCAATGGCAGTATTTGTCAAGGTGACACTGATCACTAGTTTATCAACTAATTGTTACCTCATTGTTTATCTTTAGTAATATGCTATATCTGAAGAAGCCAGAAGAAGATCTTATAATTAAAATGGCACAAAGAGTGAAAATGTGCAACTACTGCACACGAATGGTTAATTTGGTATATCTGCATCAGTTGTCCCCGGTGGATAGGGCACAGGTCAACAATTTGGAGACAGTTTTGCAAAAGCAACATATCACAACTGACTTTTGTATCCATTAGTTAAAGTCAAATGTGCTTTGAAGGTCTATAGTTTGTCTGCAGTAAATGATAATTCTGTTTTTGACCACGCTTTCTTTCTCTGCAGCTAGTTATGGGTCAATGAGCACACTAGTGTGATTCAAAACAGCTCTCCATGACAAACCAAGGTGTCAACATCACCCCTCGTTGACTGGTCACAGGGTCAGAGCAACACGCGCAGTCAAAAGCACAGGTGACAGCAGGGTTAGGCAGTGAACTGTGCTGCTTTATGATACACTATAATCTACGCACACTCAAGAGCAAATTAATTGGGTATTGCACTTTTTTCAAATCTGCAGTTGTGCAATACGATACAATTTAAATCACAAGAATAGTTTTTTTTTATCATATATAATATTTGAAAATTATTGTTTACATTATTTCACAAAGCTATGGTCTTCTAATACAAATGATATATACCGATTAGCCATAAAATTATGACCTAATATTGAGTAGGCCCACTTTTGCTGTTAAAACAGCACTGACGCGTCAAGGCATGGACTCTACTAGACCTGTGAAGGTATGCTGTAGTATCTGACACCAAGCCATCAGTAGCAGATGTCCTTAAGTCCTGTAAGTCGTGGGGTGGGGCTTTCATGGATTGGACTTGTTTTTCCAACACATCTCAAACATGCTCAATTGGATTGAGATCTGGAGAATTTGGAGGCCAGGTCAACACCTTCAACACGTTGTGTTCCTCAAACCATTCTTGAACCATTTTTGCGGTTTGGCAGGGTCCATTATCCTGCTGAAAGAGGCCACTGCCATCAGAGAATACGGCTTCCATTAAGGGGTTTACTTGGTCAGCAACCATCTTTAGATAGGTGGTACATGTCAAAGTAACATCCACATGAATGGCAGGACCCAAGGTTTCCCAGCAGAACATTGCCAAATGCATCACACTGCCTCTGTTGGCTTGCCTTCTTCTCATAGTAAGCAATGCACACACACCCAGCATATATATAAAATACATATAAAAGATAACATGGTTCATCAGACCAGACTACTTTCTTCCTGATACTCATGTGCTTATTGTAGCCACTTTTGCCAGTGGACACAGGTCAGCATGGGCACTCGTACCGGTGTGCAGCACGGGCACTCGTACCGGTGTGCAGCACGGGCACTCGTACCGGTCTGCAGCTACGCAGCCCCATTCACAACAAACACTGCACTGTGTGTTCTGACATCTTTCTGTTGGGAAAAAAAAATTAAAGTAAATTTAAATAAAATGAAATCATGAATGCAACACAAAGTTCATGAATACATGTGAAAGAATTCAGAAATATACAACAATGCTGACAAATTCATTCTAAACAAAAGTTGTATTTGTTTTTTGGAATACATTTTATAGAAAAACATTTGTGCATTCATGTAACTACATTTCTATGAATAGCATTTATTTTCAGGCTGTGTTATACACATGTGGATTTAACATTTATACTTGCAAAGAGTTTTGATACTGTTTCAGTTCCTTATTATTGTGAGGGACAGGCAGGTATTCAGCGCTGGGAGCTAATCAGACGCTTGACTTGACCCCCAGGGGGTGATGTCATTGCAGCTGACCTGCTGCTACATGTCCCAGTTGCTACAATATTTTGTGCCTGAAAAGATTTTTTTTATAAGACAAGATGGAAAAAATACAAGCAAATATTTTTTCTTTATGAAATTATTTAGTACTTGTTTGTCTTGTGTCATAAGTTATAGTTTTAGTTTAGCGTTTTTGCAAGATGTCCTTTTATTTAAAACTAAATATTTTAATGTGTAGCCCCCTTCATTTATGTGAGGTTTTGTATATGATAACTCTGGTGTGCACACTGCCTTGCAGCCTCGTGCCCTGTTATGGGTACTGGAACATTTGCCTATGCTAATTACAAACAAGTGGCACAGGATTTCAGTATACTAGGACAATGGATTTTGTCATTATAAGAACACATTTACGAACTCTGCCGTTTAAAAACACATCGTGAATCTGATGAGTTTTCTTCAGACCTTCTTAGCACCTTTCTGGAGAATAAATTTAAGAACAAAATTTAACGAGACATTGGTGAATGAGGACCCATGCTCACCTTTTTAAAGAGTATTTTGAAAATAGTGTGCTTTTACATATTAGTCAGCGTAACAGAATTACTACAGCAGTTTAGTATGATCCCGGTCCCTCTCTCTCATGGCTGTGCCTTGTTGACTCTGTAAATACATAGTTTTAGTTGCACAAATGCCTCAGAATTGTTTGTTGTCCAAACCAAAGGGTGCATACATTTCTTCTCTAGAAATAAATCAGTATTCCTTTTTTCATCTTTTAAATTTAATATGTATTTAAAGTTATTACTTCATTTCTTCAAAGTGTTATGCAAGAACATTAATATTTATTGTGAAATGCTAAAAATAAATTTTTGCATTTAACACAATAAAATAATTTTATTGTCATTTTTTTCCCTTTGGGTTCATCTGTGCACCAGTATAAGCAGTTTTGCATGCCACAGTTGGCATGTGTGTCAGGTTGCCAAACTCTGGGCTATAGTGTGTACACCAGTCTGCACTGATCTTTACTAAAATGTAAGGAGCAGTGTAATAGTCTGGGGCATCAGCAGTATTGAGGTATATGAAGAATATGGGTCTGGTGTATGTAACACATTACCAGTACAAGAGTTTGAAATGCCCACCCCAAAATCATAATATATTGACAAGAATTTTTCATCCAAATTATAGCTGTGTGAAGGACTTTAATGTTGAAAAGTTGGGAAGTCAGTCCTACAGGGTATGTCACAGGGTATATATGGATTTGCCATGAGAGTGAAGGATGAATTTATAAAAACTGCGTCAGCTATTGGGGGAGGGAGTGATATAAGTTTGAGGAGACATTGAGGGTGAACAAGGAATGAAACCTTCATTCATGATGGTTTGTAATCACTGGTCCAGTGTTCCCATCTGTCTATATGCCTTTTAAATTTCACACTGTTTATTGTACTCATTCATATGTTGGGCTGCACATTTCAGTTTATAATGTGGCACCAATATGACATGCCTCGCCCCATTTAAATTGCTGTGCTGCAGCATATAAAGGAATGCTTATATGCCTATCAGTGGGCAACCAGACATGCATTTAGCATATGAAAACCCATCAGTGTTAATGATGCAGGGCATGCTAAAGAGAATGCTGTGCAAAGGAAAATGGGTCATGGGTGGCTCCCATGAGAGGAGAGAAGCTCAGAAAGAGCAGGCGAGTAACTGTTTTAATGAGGCTTGGGAGCAGATTAAACCAGCAAGTGAAAGAGCAGGGGTTCTACTGTCTGCTGGTGCTGGCCGATTGTGTGCGACATCTAAAGTAAAGAATAACATTATAAAGATGATATTATTTAGTGCATAAAAAACAAAACTTTTTTAGCCATAAATGAGCTAGCTACTGAAGCTAAAGTGTACAATATCAAGGTTTATTAATGCGAATAGGAGAAAATTAGGTGTGTATTGAAAGTTATTGTAATAGTAAGGATGCCAGTGATAAAGGATGTGCAGTTGTCCACCACCTGAGCGGTTTACAGGAACCATGTGTTCTGTGAATGCTGTACATTTTTACTGAAGGTGCACTGTTGGGGTAATTGGCCATAAGGGGAGCTCATGGAGAGCAAGTGTCCAGGGACCCCAGGGTCTGGTCCTGGGAGGTCTTGTGAGTGCAGTAATGTTTTAGAATTGTGTTTGTGTGTATGTGAGCAAGCACATACACTATATTGCCAAAAGTATTGGGACACCCCTCCAAATGATTGGATTACCCAGAAGAGTTGAAGCTGTTATAGTTGCAGAGGGTGGGCTAACCCAATACTGAACCCTACGGACTAAGACTAGGATGTCATTAAAGTTCATGTGCGTGCCAATGTAGTTTTCAATATACTTTTCGCTATATAGTATATGTGGATATCAGGATTTTGTGTTTTTTCCATACCTGTGTGGGTTTCCTCCAAAAACATGTGATTTGGGTAAAATGGCAAATGTCATAAAGCCAGTGACTGCTGTTCTGTGAAGTGTGTCCCTGCCTTAGACTCTGTGTAATGTGCTTAGCTGGATAATCACCTTATAAAATGAATGAATGTCAATACTAATTTGCCTTTGTTCCAAAGTTAGTTTCAGTGATTATAATTTGTAGTCAGTCGGCTCTGGGGCTCTTCAAGAGCAATGTCTTTCTAAAGGACATAACAAGATCAGCCCATTGGTCAGCATTCATGAATGTCAGTGTTCATAAAAACGTGACCAGAAGATGTCTCATGCATGCAGGCTCCTTAAAAAATTCTGACTGATGTTACTGTATTGCATCTTTATTTGGAGTGAAGTACAAAGACTAGAGTTATGTGCTTTATTTGTTTATATATTTGGTGTATAATCTGTTTTCAGAATCTCTTGAGTTAAGGTCAGTTTGTATGCAATAATTAATTGCACTGGCCTGTTTGACACAATTTAATTGCAAGCAAGGACCACATCATTTACCATTCTCCTGAATCACTCCAGGTCCCTCTGGTCAGACACACGAGCATTACATGATGGGTGAGTCTGAGCAGATGGATGGACTGAGTGAGTGAGTCTGAGAGAGAAAGAGAGAGAGAGAGAGAGAGAGAGAGAGAGAGAGAGAGAGATAGTCAGTCTCTGCCAGAAGAGTGCTGTCAGAAATGCTGAATTGATTAACCAAGGATAAAAGCAATTAGCTAATGGATTTTACTGAGATCAGTGGGATGTGAGATCATTACCTCCACTCAGCATCTTTTCCAGCTCCTCTCTGCCCAGAATGCTGCTATAAGGCAGGAGAGGGGGGCGGGGTGCCGTGTCCTAGGGGACATGGGCTAAAAGCTTCTTGTTCTCATCAATCAGTGGCGGTGCATAAATTTATTCAGTAAAGACAAGGCCATCACAATGGAGAGGAGGTGACCGATCTCAGCAGTGATGGCATGATGCAACAGTGAAAATGGGCGGGAAAGCTGGTATAATCACAAGCCCGAATCAGTCCTGAGAAATGTTTCGGACAGAGTGATGTCACCCTCGAGGTCTTATTAATCACAAACCAAAGAACTTAACTGCAAGTTTTACAGCATAATGTATATACAAAACACAAAAAGATAACTGGTTCTATTCCATTTTCTATATTAAGGTGTGAAATTATCCTAAATGATAATTATCCCTTATATATTACAATTTTACACAGATTTGTAAAGTCAAGTAAGCTTTTGGGTTGTGTCATCTATACAGTGTGCATTTGTATGAGACAGTATTCCCCAGAATTGCAACAGAATGTAACGTGAAAAATTATATACAGACAACGCATGGCTAGGGTTACCTTGCACATTAAATAGTGTACATACTGTACATTACAGTACATGTTTTAAATTTCAGTTTATATTTTTAGTTCAGTTTATTTGTGGTGTTTTGGCTAAAAGCCAACTTCTGTAATGATAACACTGCAGCCATTTCCTGTAAAGTCGGAATTAGCTGCAGACAGGAAGTAAAGCCACCATTCTATCTGATTGAGGATATCATAAATGCAGATGTACCATGACACTGGCTGTGGAAAACTGCCATTTCAGACCCAAAGAAAATCCTGTCTGAAGATAACGCAGATAACAAAGCTTTTATGATAAACCAGTACATGAAGTGCCGTATAAGCGTTGATATCTACAAATAATGCACAGGGAGGGTAATATTAGCTTTAACCAGAATGTCTCAGACCCAGATTCTATGAAAACTGAAAATCACAAGACCCAGCTTTGTGAAACTGGTATAAAACGTTTGATTGTTGTGAAACGTATTAAAGTAACCAGATGAGTGTCCAATAAAGAGGTTTCACAGCACCTATACCATCCATCCATCCTCTTAACCACTTATTCCTGGTGAGGGTCACAGGGAAGCCTGGAGCCCATCCCAGAGCACATAGGACAGGGGACACCAGCCCACCACAGGGCACACACACACAACAGGCAATTTGGACACACCAATCAACCTAACCTGCATGTCTTTGGACTGTGG
>JABJVR010015577.1:105929-120411 GCA_025773905.1 Chitala chitala | reverse complement strand
CCACCCTGCCTCCCCCCTTCTGCTCACCCCCTTCCTGCCGTCCCCCTCCCTCCCCCCCCCACCCCCCCCCCCCCGCCGGCGCGGGGGGCGCCCCCCCCCTCCATCTGAGCATTGCTCAAATGTTGTAAACATGTTCAGAAACTCCTGATCTAATTCAGCTTTTTTCTTATCAAACAGCTGTAGTGAATGTTTCACTAGGTAGTCATGGCATATAGAGCCAAGAAATAACGTCAGTTCACTAACATTCCTTCAATATCACGCCCTGCTCCTCTGGGTATCCTATCAAACATTAAATCATTCTGGCCAGACAAGCAGCACAGCAGTCTCTGTAAGGATATTTCACCTGATGGACCAAGTAGAGGCAGGTGATGTCCTGTCATGGCAACCCAGTGGTCACCCACATGGATAAACATTGACTAAAAATCTGCAGGAACAAACAGGCACGCACACAAACGCACACGCACGCACGCACACGCACACCAAATTAATCTGCTGCTCATGTGTGCCCTTAAAGCATCGACCTCTGGGAGAACAGAAAGGTTTCTCATTGGCTCTGGGGAGGACCTGTCAAGTTGTCCGCCATATGAAATACTTTTCTGTTGAACAAGGTTGAACAATAACAGCAGCACTGGCACAAAAACACCAGTGTTTTGTCATGATGTTGCTGGATGCATAATGGATGGTGGAGGAGAGTCTTACCTGTAGAATCAGAACTTCTCACTATCAGCTCATACGTCAGATCTGTGGACAAAACAAGAAGGAGGGAGAGATTAGCGCTGCACGCAGAAATCCGAGAGCGAGGGGGGCCTGGGCGGGGGGACGCGTGGCTTCGTTTCGCTCTTCTAGAACAAAGGCTCATTGTGCAGCAGGGGCAGGCAGTCGGCAACAAAAGCCAAGCCGCACTGTGCACGGACTTCGAGGCCGCTGGGGGTGTGCCAATGCCAATGCCAGGGAGGCCTGGCCAGGCCCCAGACACACCCAAGTACGTGCATCTTGCTTGGCTGTCACTGACTACGCGTTGCCAACGACGCATTCAACAGTATTAATTTCTCCCCATTCCAGCCTTGTGAAGGTATAGCAACAGTAACTACACAGACTTCAGTGTGACAGTAATTGCTGTCATTAAGATTTAGCTGCTTAACAGACACCTTTTTCAAGGCTTAGCTTTTTTTCAACACTTTTTTTAGATGGATATTTTATAAAAGGAACATCGCTGATATTTAATCACCTCAAAATTTCTAACATGCTGACTCTATATTACAAATTGGTGACTATGATTGTCATACGATTCTAGTAGCTACACATATTCCATCTTTGAATGATGACGCTCAAGACAGTAATTGTGCTATTGTTAAGAGCTCTTAAGCCCAGACATCAGTATCCACTGGCAGAGAACTAGCTGGTGTATTGCAAGCAAGGAGCTCCAAACAGCATTCTGTGCTAGACAACACTGCTAAGTGAGTACAGTGCTACTGTAAGAAGCTAACAGGCCCACGCAAATGTCGATGAACAATGTTGCTACTATTAGGTACGACCATTAGACATTCTACAGCGTAGACTAGCATGTAGTGCTAAGCGGTAAAATGCTGCTACTATGAGCAATGAGTGCAGCGTAGACTAGCATGTAGCGCCCACCTGTGCAGTGTTGCTGCAGTCGGCGTATCTCGGCATGCAGCCCCTTCAGCGTATTGGCGTGGTCTTGCTGCAGGAAAAGCAGGTTCTTCTCAGCACTCTGCAGCTGGTTCTCCAAGCTGACAGATGCCATTGTGGTCCACACGTGCCCCCGATGACCTGGGAGCACAGGGTGGCATGACAAACAAGCAAAGAGGCATTATGGTCTTGCGCACGAAGGAAAGCCTCATGCAGTCTCTACTGCTGGCACATACGGAATCATGTGCCAAGTTGTGTTGCATTCCTGAGACGGTTAGCAACCGCTGCCTAGTAAATCAGAATTCACAAGCTGAAACTGTTCAACTTGGCCTACTGAAACAGCTCATGTTAACAAGAGGTGTGTAGGGCACCATAACTGCAGACGTGAAGGCATTTCCAAGCAATGTGGTGACAAGTACAGCTACCCCTCCTTGGCCATTAAGCCACCTGCTATACTGCACATCCATTCATGTCCCCATCCCCGGGAAAGGTTACACTTACACCATGACCGTGACACATGCAAGAGTAAGCCTCTTTGGATTACGCACAGATGAATCACTCCTGTGATACAGTGCAGAATGACCTATGCCATCTTGCTAAGCTCCGCATTGCTGGATTGAATTCTAAATCAAGAACGGTCACAAGCGGTAATACAATATAATGTAGTTGAGCTCTCGTAACTCAGATAAAACATGTTTTTACTCTTAAAAAAAAAACCTTTGAGGTGTTTAGTGAATTATGCATAAGACGTATACTGTTGCAGACATACCGAGGCCAAGACAAAAAGCCGAGATGCGTACAGCAGGCATCACTAGCCAACTCACACAATGTCAAAGCTACCGAAAATGGGAAGGGATGCTGGCATCCCGCCCAGCCAGGTCTAATTACCACAAACGCCAACATGGAGCCGGACTTCCATTACCACAGAGCGAACGACCTGCCCCTCTAGACCAGACATCGCTCCTTTGGAAAAAACATTTTTTAATGCACCATAGTCAGAACGAGATCATGATGGGATATGGCCGTAGAGAAAAATACCCGATTTGACCATCAGCACAGACAGTGTGACGCTGAAGAAATGATCCCGTAGGAAAACAGACAGGATTATTTCAACTCTGCAAAAGATTAATGCAGTGATTCTGTAATGCATCTCACAGTACAGACGTATGACATCAGCACTGTAGCAAAGAGGCTTTAAACACAGCATGGGAGAACGGAGCAAGACTGAAGCTCAAAAGTGTCATAACTTTATTTAACAGATTTTTTTAAGGTTCACCAACATTGTCGAGAAATTGGGCAAAAAAAATCATTCATTCATCTCCACACACACACACACACACACACACACACACACACACACACACACACACACACACACACACACACACACACACAGATCTAAGGTGGAAAATCGGACCCCAACCCTGGAGGTGCACGGCGATGGTGCTAACCACCACGCCACTGTGCAGTGGCAAAAATTAATAAGTAAAAATATATGAATGACCATTGATATCCCGATATCAGCAACGAAAGCTAAAAGACACAATAATGTAGTGTCTGTAATGGAAATTCCCCAGAGACTGGGCTCACTAAGTACTGTATTAATGTAATAACCCTTTGACATGATATATGCCTACGTGTGCTCTCTGCTGGCTTTAAAATGGTGGGTCTGGAAACAGCATATCGGAACGAGTGGATTTTCACGGTAACATCTCCCAAGTTGGTAAGGAAACCTGGCTGCGCCCCCCCCACCCCCCCAAACTTTGCCGCCCTGTCGTTACGGCATTTAGCAGCGTGTTTGTCTCAGACGGCCAGCAGCCTCTTCTGCAGTGATATGGGTTGATGGGGAGTAAGTGGGGGCCTGAATAGGCAGCGCAGAGAAATGATGACCGTAATATTGATTACGACAATAATCTGCCACAGACAAAGACAACAGGGTCAGCGAGTGGCGGACGCTAGTACACTCCTACACTCGTACTCATGCTGTGTGTGTGCTTGCGTGACGTTATATATATCCACAGCTCACACTATGGACTGTCATTTTTTTATACTGCTACGCATCTGAAGTAGAATAATGGTGTGTGATTGGATGTTTATGATACTTCATACCCACAGATGTTGTGTGCACAGCTGTTGCAAAACTCTCCCCTGTTCTCCTTGGGTGTGAGACAAGGCTAGGCTGCCTCCCACTCAGCCTTCACAAGGCCCAGAACCCAATCCAACATTGCTCTCAGCAGGACTCCAGTGGAAACAATCAGAAAGCCCTGCAGAATGTGAGATCAGAAAGGGACCTTGATATACAAGCAAAGTAATGTTATCCAAGCATTTTCCCCATGTTAGCAAATGTACACATCTATAATGTACATGTATACCTATACACACACACATCCTACAGGTGATGTCAATGTGATGTCACCCCCCCGTGATGTTATCTCCAGTCTCCAGCAATAAAACCAAGAACACAAGGACTGATCAGCTTTAATATCCCCACCCCCATCCTGCTATAAGACTTGGTGTAATACTGAAAGTGTGGGGGGAGGGGTGGTAGTTGCCCCCTCCCAAGGGGGCATCACTACAAGCGCCTGTCTGCCTGGCCACACCCAGGGCTGAAGTCAGCATCCATCAGCCAGGCAGCCACTGTCCCTCCACTCGCGCATCGATGCTGGCCGTCCCGGAGCTAATGCAATCCTCTTCCCACTCAGGAACAGGCAGAAATAGACTTCCTCTCGTCCTACTTAGTGTTTCTCGCCTCATTTAAACACAGCGTTTGGTCTTATTAAAGCAACGCTGAGAGAGGCGCCCTTTTCGCTCATGTTCGTTCTGCCAAAGCTCTTCCAGAAATCTGTAACAGCTCTGCTCATGCAACGTAGCAGCGTGCATTTTGAAATAAACATAAAATATTCATTCTCTCTACCCCACTTATGTTCTCATTAGCATATTAAAGCATTTTCATGAGCAAGCGAACACAAACTAAAATCCAAACCAAATACGGATGACAGCTGAATATAGATAAGACAAAAATCAATAACGACCAAAAGCAGGGAGTGTGTCGTGTTTTCTGCTGAATGCACTTAGTCAAGACAGCAGGCTAATCAGTCAGGGCCTCCCAGCTGCCTTTGTTACACAGACAGCTGTTAGTGATGAACATCCTGACAGTAACATGAAAATGGAGGGACGTCTCTGACATCATCCATCTGCAGTGCATGGTGGGAGAGTGCAGTCATTCTGAACATGTCACATGCACCTCCTGGAAGAAAGAAGGCATCAAAGCAAAGAACTGAGTGACCAAAACCCCACCCACCAATACCCACACCCACACACAAACAAAGCACAAGTATATGTAACATTACCTCTAAATAAGTGTATTACTGAGGGCTATTCAAGCATGACTTTGAAAACATATATTCTCAGGCATGAATGTTATAATGCACCTAGTTGTGCTGTTGTCAGAAGTGGCAAGAAATATAAATAAATGCAAGTACCACTGTCTCTTACACAAAAGGTGCCCTGTGGTAAACTGAAACGAGGAGTTTAATTGTGTTCATTGAACTACAGCCATCCCTGGTGACACAAGGCACCACAGAGCTGACTCTGTACACTGGTTAACCTGTGTCACCGGTGCTTTAGGTTAATTACTGCAAAGTGTCAGCAGACCAGTGCAGCTATAATGCACCAATTTCCATATTCACAGCTGGGGCCTCCTCAGCCAAGGGAGTTCAGCTGCAGAAAGCGTACAGTTGATCCATAACCAACGAATAACCGAAAGTCCCATCGGAAGACACGTAGTAGACAGGCATGCTGATACACACTGAGCTCTGCTCCCAGAATACATACGAGGTTAATTAAAAGTGCGACGCTCCAGAGAGGGACACTCAGTGACAGTTATAGCACGAGTTTCTCCTTTGCAGCCCAAGTCAAGGTTAGTCACGCCTGCTGAGATCTTAGCCAGATGCCAAGAAACACAACTGTCCAATTATTTCCCACCTAATCCAACAAATGTATAAAACTCCAAGCTGTCAGCACTGCTTCCAGTAATGTCTAGCGCTGTGTGTGATTAGCAGGTTTTTGCCTCCTAAAATTAACCAAGAGAGATTAATGTCTCGCACCGACGGCTGCTACAAACTCCAGTCTGCTCGACATCTTGGAGGCGCACTCTGGTTTTATTCGTTTGCATTATTCAAGACACTCGTTAAACATGCCTCAAATTCAGACTCATACTCCAGAAGAATCCATCCTCGAGTGTTCAGTCACTGGGGCACAGCAGAAAGTGGTGAAACAATAGGTAGTCTCACAGGGTCCAGGAAGAAAGAATTTCTTCCTTTCCAAAGATTTAGGAGAGCCCTTATGTTACCACAGCAATGGGGGGTCTGACATCCAGGCTGCCTCCTTGGCTCTTTCACTTTCTTGCCCTCCCTCTTTCCCCCATCCACTAACGCCCCTTATCAGACGCAGCACTTCTTACCATAGAAACCATAAATAATCAATGAAGCGCTGCAGCAAAGGCAGCGGCCAGGAAGCACTACGGCAGCTACGCGTTTCGCCGAGATGGTCTGCAAGGCGCTGCCGAAAAGTTATCGACATGAGGTGGGAGACACGCAAAATTAAACAGCAAGCTTGGATTTAGTGAGGACGTTTTTCAGCGCGGGGACGGGTAAAAGTGCGGTAACGAGACTTGTCGTTGTCAGTAGAGGACGCGGGACTCTGGGCAGGGCAATCATCTCTGGGCAGGACACAACGTGGTGCAAACAGGGAGGACGTCGTTTATTCTTACAGTACACGTGTCATTTCATTAGACTACAACGAACGTTTTCTTGTAACCCACGGGACATAATAATAATAATAATAATAATAATAATAATAATAATGACAGTAAAATAACAAAAACTATAATAATCTAAATCTTGCAGAATTTTAAGGAACCATATCCACCCACAATAATAAAGTTTACCTTGCAATGGAATTTTATAGATATACAAAGAAAATACAGTACAGTAGTAACTCTTATTTCACTTTCAAGGCAGACCATTTAAGAGACGAATAAGTGCAGTTCACCACACGTAAAACGTCGTGCGGGCTTTTAATCTGCAGCCGAGCTGCACATAGTGGGAACACAAACATTTAAAACGGCTGAGGAAACACAGCGGGGTCGTGCGGCCGGAGGCACGACATGTAGCGCCTCGCCTGCATTGCGGAGCGGCAAATGTGAACACGCGTTAACACGTGTCTAACCTCGGAAACGGGGCGCGATCTCCATACCCATGTTAAACATCTGATATCATCTCCCTGGTTATCAGCAATCCGCTGGCCAAAATAAGAGTCGAAGCAGGGCGAGGCGATTATACTAGACTGTTAAATTATAAAAAAAAAAAGATCAACCTAATGGTTATTTTCAAAACGTGGCTTAAAACGTCCCCCAGTCGTTTTTTAAGACAAACTTTTGCAATCGGTAGCAAGCAAATGGACCCGATGGCTGAGTCTGATGTCGCAGTAATTATACTGCAGGTTCACAAGTAATTTCAGGTTGCATCTGATCGCAGGAGTAAATAGTTGCATAGTAGTCTTCCTGAAATATTTAGTTTGTTAAAGGTCCTGATGGTACACTTGTACAATTTCTGTCTATACGACACATAAATTTGGATAATCTATCAGGAACATATAATTTCTACATAAACACCTATATATTACATATAGAGTAGATAAGTAACGTAACACAAACTAACGAAAGGATTAAATACCTACACACAATTCAGACCGCAATATAAATATATACAGCATTTAATGATGGTTGTTTACACCAGTCAGCTGCTCCTTAAAAAAATAACAAAATATTATAAAGCATGATGAGGTAACACTTTACACTTACACGACAACCAAAATTTCACGTCGTGTTAAATCATTTTATTATTTATTTATGTAGGATTCGTTTTATTCCAGCTAATAACTTTCAACGGCGCGCTTTAGTAAATCGTTTATGACCACAAATGCACAGCAATGCGACTCACGGCTCCAAAACGAGACGCGGCACATAATCAAAAGCACACACCTCATTGGGAAAATACGTGCACGTTTTCATTTTAAAAGCGGTATAAATTAGCCCTAACCTCGCCGTCCCCACAAAGCAGGTGCCGCCCGAGTAAAGCAATTACAAGCAGGATGCATATCTGTGAGGAGATGGGGAAACAACACGGCTCATCCGAAATAATTGTGCCTCCATCCACCTACCGTAACAGTGACAGTGTGAGGACGGTTATTCACGAGCGACGGGACACTTTCCTCTAGACGTGGACTCTGTTTTAGGTCCGACCCAACACGCTGGACGGTGTCATCCTCAGGGCGAAAGGAGAACAAGGCTGTGTCGGTGCGCTCATCTCCCTGAGCTACAGGACAAAATAAAGCGAAGCATCATGGGATACCGCCAGGAAAAAAAATAATTATATATGTATATAATATGATGTAGCAACAGAATTGTGCAAGCGGTACTTGCACCTTAGACAGTCATGTGCGAATACACTTTTTTATATATATGTGTATGGCGCATTCTCATACTTAGTTTGTCTTTTCTTTTTTTTAAAAGGTAGCTTTAAATGCATGTGTGTGTGTGTGTGTGTGTGTGTATATATATATATATATAGTCCAGCGTTTCCGACAACCGTCGTCACGGACTGCGCACGCGTGTCAGGTGCACCGCGGTTGCCGTAGAAACGGAGATAACGCTTACGCGCGAAAAGGCGCGCTCCCGCGCCATCTAGCGACGGGAATGCGGAGTTGCGTTTCCATGGTATAATCGGTAAACAGAGATCATGTTTTTTTTACAGTCGAAAAATGGTTTTGACATCACGTTTTAAAATGTTGGCTGATAAAATGTGTTATTAGCTAAGCCGTTTAAGACCGTAGAACTCATTTAGCTGTGCCGTTGAAATAAAAGTTGAGCTCTCAGTGTCTAAAATATGCAATCTTCGGTACATTCAGCAGAGGACAGCAGTGTGACAAGAATCATAAGTAACATGCCTACTTATGAGACAATGTACTTGATAATAAAGCGTAATTTAGCAATTAGTTTTGATTTAAAATCTGTTTTGCTTCATTGTTTAATTTTTTTGTGAGTATACTTAAAAATGACAATTATTTATACATGTGGACGGGAGAAAAAAATAAACAATCAAGGAACTGAACGCAAAGTCAAAAAGAGTGCAGTTTGCTGCCTATTATAAAATGCTAAATCTGTAGTTCAAATGAAAACGATTGCATAAGCACTTAAGTAAATGAGTGAAAAATTGATTATATTTGAGACAATGCAAAGAAAACCCACCAAGAAACAGGTTAAAATTTACTCTGAGGTCTCAGTTGTTCTGTTCTCTGGCCATTTTTCCATGCATTATGTGGGCTGATGCCAGTCTCTGGGTACAAAAAGGGCAGGAGTTACTGCCAGACATCCCTGCTATTGTCTTGGACTCCTAGCCTGCCCTTGAACCGCTAACCAGAGCACAGCTTTGAAACCCCTTGGAAAATACGATGTATTTGAGGCAACACTTGGCCTATTGTGACAATAAAGGCCTCATTCTAGGGGGACAAGAGGATTAAAAAAGAAGCCTGGGGTAACTCAGGCCATGTGTGTAGGGCTGAACGCCTTTTCTCCCCCTGAAAATGGCACCCGATAAATATTTTCCATTTTTTCCTTTTGCCTTGGATTTGGGTATGGAATGCCGGACATTTCCACAGCCAGCGTTGTTTTTCGATGTTTCTTTGAATCTGCTGATTGCTTTGGGCCAAGCGCCGCCCAGGATTGCAGTTTTGTTTTTCAGGGAAGCTTTTGCTGACACAATGGAGCAGTCACTGACTTTTCCCGTAGAATTTGATTAAATATAAAATACATGAAAGCATGTTGCAGGGTTGAAATCAGCCAGGGTATCTCAAGTCACTGCACAAAGTGCCTATAGTGAGCAGCAGCTTCCAGTGGGGAGAGCCTCAGCGTTTCTGCAGGGTATCGTGGTCTGCTTTTTCAAAATACACAAGAACTAAATGGATGGTTTCTATAAACAATGCACTGATGTACTGTAGGCTAAAATTAGAAAAGAATGTTTTAACTTACACTATAATTTGTGAATAAAAAAATATACACATAAAAAATATTCTCATAGATGTCAAGATAATTGAATATAACAAATACTGCTACAAGGAAATAATATAACATTAAGTCCCGCTCACAGATCAGAGAACACTCTTAGAAGCACATAAACTACTTTCTTCCTTCTCAATCTTTATACATCAGAGTATTAAATTACAGTTGTCTGCTATAATTGCTATTATTATTATTATTATTATTAATAATCTTCTGTAATTAATAATTAAACTTAGCTGCAACATGCACATGCACAGATCACTTCACCAGGCGGTGCTCCCATGTTTAGACGCTGACATGTTAAACCGAGCAAATGTACATCTCGTGACTCCATAAATCATTTTCTTCTTGGAGGCAAATGGATAATCCAGAACAAATATGTATGACAAGCTGCAGTGCATCTTGATAATGTTGCAGACTATAGCTGTGGCTCTCCTCCCTAAACCACTGCTGGTCCAGTATCTGAAGGACATTTAAGCCATTTTACTTGCCATTGATCTGTTATATTTTCCAAGGTGAAGACATTTTATTGGATTCAGGAGAAAATAGGTGATGTGGAAGAAAGCCAGAAGGGATAGATCTTCAAAGACATACCGAAGACATCCAGCTGAATACCAGTAACCATGGGCTATAATTTCTGTTAGTGAAAATATTTAGGGATCAACAGGTGTCTTTAAATCTGATGTACCTGATGGTTCTGTAACAGCCTCAGGAAATGTTATATTTTTCCCCCTTTTAGGATTTTGTTTTTATTTCACGTTTCTGACTGTGGATTCATGCAGGACAGTTTACAGGTCCCAGGTGACTCATGCCTTCCCCTTTAATCAGAACAAAACACTATTCTCTCTCTCTCTGCCCACTGCCCATTGCCCACTGCCCACTGCCCCTGCAGAGTAATTTATGTCCACACAGTAGTATTCAGCAGTAGGCCAGTTAAGGTGTAAAATATCAGCCATAACAAAAAAAAAAATCTGTTTTCAATACAAAAAACATAAATGTGCAGGCTGTTTACAAATATTTTCAATAAAATGAACATAATCTTACAGAATAAATAACATTATTGTTTTGAGTGTCCTCTAATCTCTTGCCTTCTTTATATTCCTGGTGGGTATTGAATTCTTTTGTTTTCTTTATTTTTAGTGTGCTGGCTCTAGTCCCAGGCTTTTTGCACAGGAAAACGGAGAAAGAACGGTGCACAGCTAGGGTCAAAAAACCCTTCCAGTTTTTATAGCTGTACCTATCTGAAACAAATACCTTATTCATGAGCTGTCATATTTAAAGCTTGAGTAGATGCCTTCAGAGGCAATTAATATTTCATAACAGGTAGTAAAACAAAATAAAAAATGTCATTGATGAGAGGCTCACCAAGTAAAACAGAGTTGAGCCACAGTAAACTCCCATTGCAGGGATATTAATCTTGAGTTTCTGTGTGTGTTGAATAATAATGAGACGGTCTCAGACGAGCCTGGGACTTTAGGGATGTGCTTACTATTAAAAGCACTTTGTCAAAGAGTTCATAGTGGAACAAGCTGTCCAGAAATTTGAAGCTGTCATAGCACTTTGTCTTCTTAACATGCACTGGCTTGTGAAGGTGTGATGGAGGTCTTGCATATCTTAAGCAAGTCGTTCTCTGTACTTGGCTAAGTTGGAGCCCCATAGAGAATAACATCCTCCCAGTGGTTTGCGTGCCGTTGCTGTCTGCTTCCCTTTGCATGTTACAAACTTCTTTTAATATGTGCAAGATTTACATCCAGCTCTGGATTGAGGTTTTGGTAATCACAAACATGGGGAAATATGTTTTTGCAAACCAGGCCTAAATTTATCTATGACCTAGGAAATGTAGAGAGGTTTACCTTGAAAGGCAGGTGTGAAGATGGTTTATTGGGAACCATATGGCAAGAAACCTCCACAGGTTTCATTAAACATTTTTCACTGAAGCGGTCTGTTAAGGGAGTGGAGGGGGTTTGAGTGGATTCCTTTGGAATGTCTAGAATGTAAGTAAACTGATCCCTTTCGGCAGGTTGCCTTTATAAAGAAATCCAGACTCAAATGCTGTTGAATGCACTAAAATAAAACCTTGCCTCAAACCGCATGGATGCGGTTGCAAAGTGTGCAATAAATGCCCGTAGAGATGTCACTGCATGGGTGCGCTGCCAACGCAACCACTGTTCAGGCCAATACTTTTACAGTTATTTGACAGAGGTTGGCAAAACAAAGTCCTCTTTTAGAATCTAATGCATTACATTTCAGGGTGATCAAGTAATCAGTTCAAATTTTAAGTGTGCTCAAATGACAGCCGGTGAAACAGAATGACATTATGTGGTTATACAATGTCACATATATACCTGTCTGTGGTGAGTTGGCGCCCCGCCCTGGGTGTCCCCTGCCCTGCGCCCTATGTGCTCTGGGATGGGCTCCAGGTTTCCCCGCGACCCTCACCAGGAATAAGCGGTTAAGATAATGGATGGATGGATGGATATATACCTGTGGTGGTCACTCTATCACTGGCTTGTGTTTAAAGTTAATATTTTGTCAGTTTGCTTCTAAAAACACCAGTTCCCAGTTGTCTGTGACTCCTTCTGTAGTGCTGATGAGACCGTTTAGACCTGACGATTACCAGTCAAGCAATCAAACTGAAAAACCAGGAGACAAAGGGTTTTTAAAAGTCAGAAATGCAGATTATGTCATTGTCATGGCAACCATCACCTGGTTAGGCTCTCAGCCATCTCTGCCTAATCTTGGATTCTTCATTTCTGTTTTTAGACAGACTCACTTTTCACTTCTAGGTCATCTGTCAGAAGTAGCACAAACCTGTCAGATGTCACAGGCTGGGTTCACAGTATACTCTGGCCCCATTAAGAAAACAGTTGAGATGTTTTTTTTAGGGCTGGGAAATGGGACATGCTGTCGCTGGAAACCATTTTTTCTTCTTCCCGCTGCCAATGTGACTATAAACTAATCAGAAGTGAAAACTACAAGTTTGGTTTGTGTGCAAAGAGAGAAGATTCTCACATGGGTGTCAGTTTACCTGAGTGGGGACTTTAAAGTGATAAAGTTGTAATTGTGAGCTGTGGTTCTGGGAACAGGTAAAAATGCAGAGCAATGTTTGTGTTTCATTTATGTATAGAAAAGAAGACACTATTTTCAGTTCTTACCAAAGTGCAACTTATTTAATAGATGCATCACCATTTAGTAAACCTAGTGCTAAATATAAACTCTTGAAAACCTGGTATTGATTAAGTGATTCAGTCTGAAAAAATAAACTTTTGTTACTAAATATGAGTTTTCTGGAAAGGGAACAGCTGAAAAATGCTGACTCTACCGAAGCTCATTTTCCCCTGGAGAAACACTTTTTTTTCTTTAAATCACCCTCCCCCTTTCAAAACCCCACTACACCGGACCACAGAGACTTTCAGAGCCAGTTCTGGTAAAGCGGCTCATCATGTTTGAACCAGATGTGGAGGCGAAATGAAGACATTGAAGAGCAAAGTTCTCTTTTGCTCCCTGCTGGAAGGCATTTTTGCCTTCTGAGAGTGTTTGAACTTTCTTGTTTGCCAGTGCATGCATGTGTGTGTGTGTGCGTGTGTGTGTGTGTGTGTGTGTGTGTGTGTGTAGGTGGGTAGGGTGAAATAAGACTGCCCATCTCTCCTATGTGCTCACTTCCTGTTGTTGTGTACACAAAGGAAAGTCCACAGTTGGTTAAGGAAAAATTCTTTTTTGAAGAGGCGTTGACAGGGGCCATCTGGGAGCATGAAGAACAGAGACCCTTCACCATACTTACAGAAGCCCGTTGTCCAAAACCCAGGTGAACGACAAGAAGACAATCCGCTATTGACCGGTGCTTGTTTCTGAAGGAGCAAATGTAGAGTACCAAAGTGTAAGCCCTGTGAGGAAGAGGACGGAGAATGGAAGGCCAGCTTGTGCGTCCTGTACACTGGCAGGCAAAAAAACAAGCTTTGCAGAAGAAAGAAGGACTTTGTTTGCTTTGAAGAGCACTGCAGAAAGAGGGAGAAAGACTGGGAGAAGAAAAGATCTAACTGCTGGCAAAAAAATAAAAACAAAATAAAATTAGCTGGTGGAAAGTTAGCAAACTGCCGAGATTGTTGAAAGCAGTGCTGCCGCCCTCCTGTGTAAATAAGCCATGAGGCCTGAGCGTGAGGTAGAGCCTTTTCAGGGCCTGTTCACAGGCCACAGAGGACCTCTGCTGCTTATGGTATGGAAAAGTGACACTTCAGTGGTCAAGCACTGGGCTCAGAACACACTCTTTCAGAAGCATTGCGTTAACGAGCGTAATGGGCTTGGGCCTACTCAGGGCGTTCTCTTGAGTGGTGTTAAAACACGATGGTCCTGAGCCGCTTCCATGACGATTCTTCATTTTGGTGGTGCGTTTCAAGCGTTCGCTTTCTTGCAGGAGGAGACTGGCTCTCGGCCTGCTGGAGGAGACTCGTTCGCAGACTACACGATGAGACTTGTGTTCAGTTTGCAGTACGGTCACGTGTCCAACAGGTAGGAGAAGTGTGGACAGTGTGAATGTGTGTGAGTGTGTTAACAGTGTAAATGCACGTGAGTGTGTGGATGAGTGATGACAAGACAACCCCTCGGGACATCTCAGCCCTTCAAATCGCTTTGTGGCCCCCTGTTAGCATGTGTTAGGACACTTAGTGTGTCATTGTTAGCATGCGGCACACTGTTAGCATGTGTTAGGACACTTAG
>JABJVR010015577.1:54239-105829 GCA_025773905.1 Chitala chitala | reverse complement strand
TTGTTAGCATGCGGCACACTGTTAGCATGTGTTAGGACACTTAGTGTGTCATTGTTAGCATGTGGCACACTGTTAGCATGTGTTAGGACACTTAGTGTGTCATTGTTAGTATGCGGCACACTGTTAGCATGTGTTAGGACACTTAGGCACACACACACACTGAGACATTACTAACTCACCATTTGCCTACGCTCCCACAAGAAGTGTGCCAAGTAGGGGATGCAAAAACTCAAAGAACCGGGACTGGGTTTGGGCCCACATCTCTCAAGATAGCCATGCTCTTAAACACAAATGTGGAAAAATTCAAAGCTATATGAAGGAAATTTACAGGAATTTTATAAAGCACCACTTCACTGCACACAGACTTGATGCTATGGAAGCAGTATCAGTACTACCATTTAATCTGTCCTGTCTGACAACAGCTCAGCCAAAAATCATACAGTTTTGCCACTAGTTCCTCATGACATATGAGCATTATAGGATGGCTGGTGCTCTCACACACAATAACAATACTTTTCTCTGTGCAAAACCTACTGGAGCAAGAGAAACCATTGCCATCACCATGGATACAGTAGTATCCTGACATACTGTGGTGTCCTGTCCACAGTCTGCTTTCCCCTGTCATCTCTTCTCAAGCTCCAACTGGCCAAGCAGATGTTTGATTTAAATGCTTCAATGAGCAGCAATGCACCCGGCTCCAGTGATGGCCTGATGATGGTGGATCAACACACACTTGGCTCACGTAACATCTTGCTCTACCTGTGAGCTGTCCTGCCATAACCAGCGTTTGCTTTTGTCTATCATAGGTCCCAAGGAGTACTTGTAGCTGTGAACAAGTTGACATGCTGAGCTCTTTAATGCCTTTATTTTTGTTAGTTTCTGGGACCCCTTGAACCAGTTTGCGGTGAGTTTCTTGTTAATTGATGCTTTCAGTGTCTCTAACCCAGGTGTTGGCTGCCTCCTTCCCCTGTCCTGTCCACGTAGCACAGAAACATGTTCCTGTTCCCTCAGCAGCTCTCTTCACCTAGAGTTGGTCACTGTTAACCAGGCATTGACTATTCCGGAAAAAATGGGGAAGACAGGTGTTGGGAACAAAGATGTGAGAGAAGAGGGACATACTGACTGAGGTTATACTGCCATGTCTGACTGCTCTAAGGGCTGCACCTACCTCAGGTTTGAACACAAAACTGATGGTGAGGTATGGAGAAGGCAGGTGTTGGCAGGAGAGGCTGTGGTTTGACAGACCAGGTGCACAGACCCTTGTGGGGATCAGCAGGAGAGGTTTCTCATCATTAGAGCCAGAGGCAAAAGGATGTGTGTTGGCGTTGTGATGCAAGGTCGTGAGTGTGCACTTGCAGGGCTTCAGCAAATGGACCATGGCAGAGGCGTGAAACCCACAGCAATTTCATGCTTGCCCAATTATTCCCAGAAGACAAAGAGAAGAAAACTACGCTCTGATGCTGGTATAAAGGTAGCGGGGATTATGAATAATTTTTTGACTGTAAAAAAAAAAGGACTTCAAACTCACGCATTCACATTTTCACACTTAAACATTCATACTTTTTCCCTCATGATGCCATTCCCCGCCTAGTCTTGGAGTCGATTAGCATGCTGCCCTGTTTGAGACACCAGGAATAAGATCCGAAACACTGTCCTCAGCTGACGCAGTCATACTGTGGCAAAGCCAGACAGCAGCAGCTCAGCGTGAGAAGATCTGCTCTCCTGCTCCTTGACTGGTCAGGTGTTTGTTTTGGAAGGGTTGGCAACTGCTTTGGGGCAGAGTTGCTGCTTCTCATCTCAAGTCCTGCCTGAGCATGAGCTGTTTCCCAGCTGTGCCGTCCCAAGATTTCCGTGTTCATAGGTTCTTTACAGTGCAACTCGAGGGTGATCTGGGGAATCAGTGTCCTGTAAATTTCTTTGGTTAGCTTTATTTAAGCAAGTTATGGTTCACCAGATAAATTTACAGTATGTATGCGTTAATAGTAGCATAATTAGACGTGTATAAAGTTTAAGAGGTACAGTGAAAACCGGGACACCCTTAACCAGGTTGGATCAGGGGGTCCGCACTCCTACTGTTAGGACATGTGGATTAAATGAAATGATGGGTGTAGGTTAACCATTCTTGTGGTTCTGTGGGACCTTTCACCACACACTCTTGTCTTTAAAGTGGTGCCTTGTGATTATAGGAATTGGACAGATTTCACATTCAGACTCTAAAGAGTCCAATTTAACCCAAGTAATGATGGCAGCCTTTCAAACATAAGCAGGTCATTAAAGTCTCCCATTCACACAGAGGTGGGGGACTGGGGGGGGCGATTCAGGAGGTGCATTGGGGCTGATTTACCAGACTCTGCTACCCGTAGCTCTTTTCATGTATTTACATGTGGCCCTTTGTTCAAGTGCTCATGAAAAGCTCTGCTACACAACCCCTACAGGCCTGGTCACTGTTTTCCACACATCGATGGCACCCACTAACGGCTCCACCAGTGACGTCTTGTAATGGTCTAATTGCCCAGTGTAACCCAACAGCACCAAGGACACTTTGCAGGGTTTCAGGGCCTTACATCCTGTAACCCTGAGGATACAGGGTTTGGCAGTAAAGAGGCTGAAGTATTTGAACACTGTGGTGTAACGTTTGGAAGCGTGAAGAATCACATGTGGTGTCACACAGCTGTGTAGAGTCATTACCGTGACACTGATCTGCACTCGCTGAAACTTAGTGAAAGCATTTGGATAAGGAACGGGCTCAGTTGGGAACAGAATAACAAGACCAAATTGCATCTTGTCTGACACCATGGCTCTGCATTAGCCGAGATATGATTCAGCCATGGTACGAGGCTTTTTGACCCCCCCCCAACCCCACCCCGTCACCTCACCCTGGTTTCAGAGGATTTCTACAAAAATCGAAAATCAGTAAGCTGTCCCCGACTTTCCTGATTTTCTTAATCCTGTTCACATCCTCTCTCCAAGTACCATGTGACAAGTTGTCACAGAGACTGTTACCGTGCCAACCCTTGGTTAAACCCCCACCCCTCACATAACGAGAAAGATGGGTTGGGGGAGTAAAGCCCATATAAGACCTTTTTGGAGTCCTTGGCTGCCACCTTCCTGTTTTTTTCCACTCAAGCGTCAGATCAAAAGCTGCAGCTCTCATTATTTCCGGATGCCAAGTTTTCCAAAGTGTCTCCTGTGACACCTTTCTGTCTGCCAGCCAAGGCCTGGTTCCCTTCACACTGTCTGGCACTGGTGCCAGCGGAGGCCTTTCTCTTTTGCCACCCACTTTCCCACAAGATGAAGGTTACCATCTCACACTTATCCTGGCATCAAGGTGCTGAGCTCTGTGTGAAAATTATAGAGTCATACACGTCCACGCTGTTGCCTTATTCACCCTCAACTGGTATGAGGGGGTGTATAAACAGCCTCCTCCCCCTTCCTGGCCTGGTCATTCTGAAAGATTCAGTAGTAAGGAAAAGGAAAGCAGGTCTATTTGAGAGACTAGCATTAATGTTTTTTAAACAAACCGCATGTTTGTCTTGGCTCAGGGAAGGAAATGGCTGCCTGACTGAAAATGAGCTAAAATAAATCACAGAGGAAGGCAGTCTTATCAGAGAACTGTCACTAGCCTCCAGGGGTCCTTTACAAATTGTGGTCTTATTTGTCATTTGATATGAGGGTAGTGAAACCACATTTATTAATGTAGATCTATCCTCAATCCGTTTAGCATACAAAATTATCTTTGGCTACGTTTGCACTAAATATTACCATATTTGAGCTTTAGTATTGTCCTCTGCTTTAGGGTGGAAAATTGCAAAATTTCAGAACAATTAAATATTAATTGTTCACCCAGAACTCTTCGCTTCTGGATATTCAAACATTACAAAACAGTATGGTGAACTGTGAATAAGCTATAAAATATGCAAAGAAAATCATTCAATTAAATTTAATTCAGTCTGAGTGACTTCATTAAAGGGTGTTAATTTGTGTTTTTCGTGAGGACAAGTCAGAAACTTTTCAGATGATCCCTAATGTCTATATTCTGCTATTTAAAGGGAAATGAGATTGAATTTCGTTTCAGGAAATACTTTCCATGCTGCTTTTTTTTAATTCAGTTGAGGGCACGGCACCAACTTGCAGCACTACCCGGCCTTCTGCACTTTGCGGGCAACACAGAAGCTGCTCACGAAAACAAGTACAATCTGCCACTTGTTCTCATTACCGTGAACAATACCCTGGTTAAAGAGCTGAAAGTGTGCATTCATCAAATGGGCCTTGAACTACCTTCATAAATGAGCTTCTGCGCACTACTGCAGCAAAGCACACAGTAATGGTTGCAAAGACAAAAAATAAAACTAAGTGACTTTCATATTAGGATGGCACGGTGGCATGGTGGTTAGCACTAATGCCTCGTGCCTCGGGTTTGATTCCCGCCTTGGGTCTGTGTGTGTGGAGTTTGCATGTTCTCCCTGTGCTTGGTGGATGTTCTCCAGCTTCCTCCCATAGTGTGTGTGCCCTGTGGTGGGTTGGCACCCTGCCCTGGGTGTCCCCTGCCCTGCGCCCTATGTCTCCTGGGATGGGCTCCAGGGTTCCCACAAGCCTTAACAGGATGAAGCGGTATAGAAGATGACGCATACACAGTATGCAGGCCTATGAATATACACGTACTGCAGTCATTGCAAGGAAGATGCATGCATATGAATGACAGGAATTCCACAAATGCATAATAAAATGTTTCTCAAAACATGTGACAATAAAAAAGAAATCCTGTTTTTTTACTAAGAAGCACAAATTTACCAGGTCTGCATTCTTAATATCAAAACCTGAATCTTTAACCTTTGTATTTAAATTCTCACATGTACTGAGTTTAAAAATATGAATTAAACTAAAAATTAAGGCTGTAACAAAGGGGCAGATTGTTGTAATATTTGCACAATACGGAAAAAAAACATCCTAGTGTCGGCTGTAGAACTTTACTTCTGTGAGACAAGGCATGTGACATGCTCCTAGTCATAATCAATATAATTTATGTTTTATATGATGTGCCATGAGATGGTGTAATTAGTTTGAAAATAGCAAAGATCTCTGAACTTGAATGAGTCTGTATAGAGTAAAAGCATTAATATGATTGGTTCTCTAAAGAATGTTTATCTTCAGTCTGGCGTCAAGGCATTACTGTGATTGGCTCCCTGACCTGGGGACACCCATCTTCAGCTAAGTGAATTAATCCTCTTACCTGGTAGGTGACAGAGGTTATGAATTACACAAAAGTTACCAAAGCAACAGAAACCCCATATTAGACATAATATTTTATAAATGTAAAACACATTGTGACTAATGTAAAATACACCACCCCCTAGCTAAAACACAGCACTCCCTGTGTGAAACACAGGGAGACTCATTTGAAAAGAGTCTCATGTAAATTCACAAATATATATGGAGGCCTTGGGCCTTGCCAAATAGGAAGTACCTGACGCCTGCCACTTTGTTGTTGGTCCTTGGCCAGTTCAGCACTGGTCAAGCAATGGTTCTGTGAGGTACACACAATTTTGGGGAAGAGTAACATAAGTGGAACATTCTCCAAGCTTCTCCACCTTACACGTTGTATTTATTTTCCCTTTACTTTCACTTTCTCTGTTTTTTCTGACACAGCCAAGTGTTGTTTGGCTGTTAATAAAAGGTTGCTGAGTTTCGCTTGTGGTTACTGCTTCATTACCTGAACCAGTCTTTTGACCCTTGTATACACAAAGTACAAAGACAAGACACAAAACACCACAGACTGCCCAACAAGGTATGTAAACAAAACTGGTCATTACACAAAAACCAGTAAAACAAACATTCGAACAAAATACTGCTGTATTTCAACATTTACAGAAACATAGCCAGAGGACCAACAAATAAAATTCAGAGCATTATGGAAAAACGTGCACGCAAACTCAAAGAGGGTATCGTGATGTTTATTACATCAGTTGAAAAATTAGAAGCAGTATTTTGCCTTTTGTTAACCCATCTGTGTACGTGCACATAGAAGAATCCACCTCGCTTTTCATAGTTAAGTAATTGATTTGTAGACAATATAATTTTGAAATAAGCATTACCTATTCAAAATTATCTTTTTTCTGTTACCATGGCAACAACTGCGACACTCATTTTTTTAAATCACACACACAGTGCTAAGAGTCAAATTCGAAACCACAGGTATAGAGGTGTGTGGCACCATATTGGCCACCAAGCCGTCACAAACAGGCTAATAAGAAACTAAATTGTAAATGTAGGATGGAAAGCATACATTTAACGAAAATCTAGAAACTTCTGAGAATAATTTTGACCTCTTAGTGACTGTCTGCAATAAAGTCTAAGGGTATTAAATCTCATAATAAAAGACAACCTCATTGTTCACTTCACAGGACGGCCTTTGCTGTCCATTTTTAGTGATATTATAAAGGTAGAGACCTCCTGCTGTTGGTTTCTCATTGTGGGACTCAACAACTAATACAAAATGTTCTTTTCTGGTTTCAGCTCATTCTTTCCCCAAACCTCAAAAATTTAATCAAGAAAAGTGTGTTTTGCATCCAGAGGAAGAACAACGGCCTTTGTTGGTTTAAATTAATGCTCGGTTTTTGACAGATTCCCAGGAAAAGGGCTTCCACCACATGGTCTGAATAGCCCTTTGTTGAGGAGTGCAATCCAGGCAAACTGAAGGAGCCAAACCAGTCCAACTGTTTTTCTGTGGTTCTGAAAGTTTCCTTTCAGATTTAGCTGAAGGGATGTGTGTGTGTGCGTGTGTGTGTGTGTGTGTGTGTGTGGGGGGGGTTCGCCAGGCCAGCCTCTTTCTTATTTGTACGTTATATCTTCCTGACTTTTTATACATCAATAAACAGAGACCCCACTGCGAGGCAGCTAACGACAGGAAAGGCATGAATTGTAAAGCTAGAGGTGAGGACCTTGCAGCTGAACCTGCCAACATTCTTCTGTCAGTCTCCAGGGGTGGGTGTTGAACTGGGGTAGGGGGGTAATTTTAAAGAATTGGTCCCCCAAAGCACCTTCCTGTAACCAGTTGTGACTCATCTCCCCTACTGCTTTAATCAGTTTAACTCTGACCCTGTGACACAATAATTTATAGCAATGGTCATGGAAGGCATGATACTTCTGATCAAACGTTTGTGGTTTAAAGCATGGGGCTGCTGGTGAACCTTCCACAAGGATCTTACCCTCAACTGCCTCAGTAAATTGTTTAATGCGATGATTAGATTTATGAAAAGAAAACTGTTTATGTTACTGACCTTGTAAGTGTAACATGGCTCGTAGGTGATGGCAGGTCTGCAATGCTGACATTACCTCCTAGAGTCTGGGCGAGAAACTGATTGGTGCCTTGAGCTGGTAACTTGGGTGTTTAGCTTAGAAAGCTAATCCTCTTGACTGGTACTGTGAACGGGTCATGATGACATGAGTCTGATCCCTTCTGTTATATGAGAATCCAAATTCTGTTGAATACAGACAGCGAAACAGTACATGAACCAAAATGGTCTTCGCTCAGCAATGGAAACAGTTCAAGGCCTGTTAATTCTTGGAAGCTTGGTCAAACAATGTGTGTTTGAGTGTGTGTGTGTGTGTGTGTGTTTAGGGGTGGGGGTAGTGAGTTTGGATGGCTGAACGTGTTCTAAAACATTAGCCCCAAGGGGTATGAATACTGAGAGTGGTTTGGCAGGGGTGCGGGGCCTAACAACATCTCAGAGGCATTGTGGTCATGAGTGACGCCCTCATAGCTAGGTGTGAGGGTGAACACGCCCAGCGTCACGCTGTTTTAAACTAGGTTTCGCAAAGCTGCCCCACTCAGTCCTCCACATGTTTTTTACTCACAGGTAGGTGAGCGCCAGACACTAGACATAGGTGGTGGGTACGAACAGGATTACTAAACTGGTGAGAATGCTATGGTGTAAAGTTAGAAAGGGCAGGCAGCTGGATGGATAACTAGGGTGCTGATGGAGAAAGATCTTCTCTGAGGTCCTCTTCTGTCTCACACCCTGTCTCCTGAGAGAGATCAGCCCAAGCACTATAACCATAATTTAACTTGACTATGTTACTCCTTGCTAATTAACTGTGGCTCTACCCCTACCGCCAGGCACGAGGAAAGGTACCAATCAACTAAATTAATTAATTAATTCAAAGTTTTTTATATAGCGCCTTTCACAACGAGATGTGAAAAAAGCACTTTACAGAAAAAATGCAGATATTACAGAAATAACAGCAAGTGAATGATTGAAGTTAAATATAAGAATTAAGATAGACAACTGCAGAGGAGAAGAGCCAAAAACTCCACAGTGTGGAGAAAAAAACCTCTGGGGGCTTGGTTGAGTGGCTGCCCAGCCTCCTGGGCATGCTAAAATTACAGAATACACAGTTTATAGTGGAGATTATGAATGTAAATAGCTGTAAATAGTCCTCCTTTGCTCCAGGTGTTGGGGTAACTCTCAGCAGTGTTGTGGTGTACCTTGGGCGAAGGCCTCATCTGAGGGGTACTTTAGGAGTCAGCAGCTCTAACAAAGCGTGCTGCTCAGATGGTGCCTAGGTGGGCACAAGGTACACATATGGACAAATCAGATTGCAGATAGGGGTTAGTAAATAATAAAAACACTGGCAGTCCCATAACAAATATCACAGTTATAGTATATTGGCATGTACAGCGTGCACCAACAGCATTAATTACAGTGACCTATGGAGACTGTTGTGGGAAGTCTAAACCAAAGAAGTAGGTCTTCAGTCAGGATTTAAAGACTGAGACTGATTCAGCATCCCGTATGTACCAAGGCAGACTATTTCACAGACTAGGAGGTTTGTAACTAGGGTCAATACTTTTATGTATGCATGGAATGGAAAGAAGGCCTGCATTCTGGGATTGTAGGTAACGATTTGAAGTATATGTATAATCAACTCCATTAGATATACTGGTGCCTTGCCTTTGAGTGCCTTATATGTCAACAAGAGAATTTTGAAATTGGTTCTGTACTTAACAGGAAGCAAGTGGGGTGAGGATAGTATTGGACTTATATGGTCATACTTTCTGCTTCCAGTGATAATTCTAGCTGCTGCATTTTGGATACACTGTAAAGTGTTTAGTGTGCAGTTTGTACCAAACGTGTGCACAATTTTCTCAGTATCTTCTCTAGTAAGAAAATACCACAGCCTAGCGGTATTTCTCAGCTGCAGAATGCATACTTGTGAAACTCCATTAAAATGAGGACCAAAGGAGAGGTTTCAGTTTAAAATTACACCTAATCTATGTGCTGTGTTGCTAAGGGAGAAACAGAGGCCAGCAGCGTTGAGGGCTGAACTGAAAGTGTTCCTATCAAGATCATTACCCCCAGACAACAAGATCTTACTTTTATCTGTGTTTAGTGATAAGCAGTTTGTGCTCATCCACCTTTCAATATCTTTTGAGACACTTAACTAAGGTGTTAGCTGATATATTTATAACTGAATATCATCAGTGTATGTATGATAGTTGATATTATACTAACATATAATATAAACTAAAGGTAGCATATAAAGGGAGAAGAGTACTGGACCCAGCACAGATCCCTGTGGCACTCCATATCTAAGTGGTGGCATGGGTGAGAGTGCGCTGTCGTTTGACATTGGAACATAATAGTAATGGTTTGTGGGATAACAATTAAAACACCCAAGAACAGTTCCGCTATGGCCCACAAAAAATAGCTCTGTTAGATAAAACTTCTCCATAACAACTGCTCCCATAATAAAATAAAAGAAAATAAAGAACAACAACACTAAAGAATGGTAATAATTGCGTGACACCTATTTCAGGTGCTGTTTGCTTTAGAGAAGTTTAATGTTCTGTTGGGCAGGGGGTAATTCACAGCAGCTGTCTGTTCCTAGTGCATGCAGTCTGTGGCAAAACCATGCTGAAATCCAAAGTGCTAAGTGAGAAGGGGTTTGGGGGTGCGAGGGGGTCAGTAAACACACATATAATGGCTTGTTCTCTCAGCTTCATGCCAGCTGACTCTACACAAAGCCCTATGTGAAGGTGTGGGGGCGTGTAAGTTCAAGGGCGTGTTAGTGAGACATACCCAGGAGTCTCTCTCCAAACTGCATTCAGGATCATGGTTGTTTGTTTTGACAAAATACCTCCTGCATGGACAGTAACTCCTAAAATTTTTCTTTATAACTCCTTTTTTAAAGAACCGAATAGAGGCAAAAGGCAGACTTGTTAAAATATCCCCCCTCCCCAAAGTTCTTTAACCGGCTTTTTTAAGAAGCGCAAACAGACTGCACTCATTGGCTGTCTAGCCAGAAAATCATGTGCTTTGAAGTGAGAGTTCCTGGGCATTGCTTGAAGTTTGGTGTGTGGCCCAGCAGACGTAACTTCCTGCCAGTGCCTGGCACAGGCTGTCAAATGGACCGCACTGCCAGCTCATTGGCACACATCATGTCACGCTGCCACATGTGTTTAACAGTGACACACTCCTGAAAATTCAGCCAGGCTGTTCAAACACACTGCCTGGCCCACTGTACTTTCCCAGGTGACAGTAACTTTGTCACTTTAGTCTTTTTCCTACTCACAATTTAGGCTCTCTGTTTTTTCAAATCAATATCATGAATATGTAGGAATTCTGGCATTTTTAGTGGCAATTATTTCTCTGGTAGTGTGAACACACAGGGTGTAGTATATTCGTATTATTGACTGATTGGGTAGTTTTTTTAAATCTTAAAACTGATGTCTTGTAGTGCATGGAATTTTATCGTTATGGACATTAAACACACTAATTATCCATATTTCTGATTGTTGTAACCCACACTGTAGGTTTGGCCTGTCATTCACTCACTGTGAACAAACTGGCACATAATTATGACCAATAAACAGCCACAGGCAGCCGAATGCTGGGGACTGTGAGCCACATGCGGTCGGCGCTGGTGTTCATAGGCAGCGACCTGCGGTGTATGCTCACTGACTTGTTTAATACGAGAGAGGCAGTCCGCATGGTCACCGCTTTCTGGAAAGTGTTGGTGCCACAGTGGACCGTCGGAGGTCAAAGGGGGCCGTGGCAAAGAGCTCTAAACACGAAGAACAACCAAACCCCTATCTGCACCTCCTCCTGTATGGCCCCCTTGCATATTGTACGTCACATCTGCACCTCCTCCTATATGTCCACCTCACATGTTGTTATATATCTTCACTCCTCACGAAAGACGTAGAAAAACATTTCATATGCCAAATTGCAGACACTGCACTATGTTGCCTTTTAACTCCATTTATAAATTAAATAAACTGGTGACACTTAAGCCTTTAGTTACAGGGGCCCTAGATTATGAAACAGTCTTATGTACGGGACACTGGACCAGTCTCAGCATTTAAATTTGGACCGAAGACCTATTATTTTAGTCTAGCCTATCCACAGCATATACCATGGCTAATTGTAATTTTGGCTGCTGGTGCCGCTGTACATGTCCTGTTTTTTTCAGTGTTGGCCAGGATATACATCTCCTCTGACCAGCCTTTACAGTTTTCTTCCCCACATATGTGGATAGTGGCCAGGGTGGGCACCACATGAACTGGATGCTGAGTTGCAGTTGCAGTCAGTGCGTGACTTTGTGATCGGGGCCTTGGCACAACAGGTCCCGCCATGATCCCGCCAAGGAGGCCTGGTACACAGGCGGGCTCAAATTCAGCCTACGCTCTACATCTATAACCACGTTGTGCACTATTTTTTGTGAATCGTATAACCTTAACAGCATTAGAGGTTTGAGCAGCCAGTCAACATTGGAACGTCTGAAGGCTTTTCTGCTTACTAAAGAATTTTCAGTTCCGATCCTCTGTTGTTTTGTGCTTTTAGCTTTATCTTCATATTCATGCTTGATTCTTTGATGATAATTTACACACTGTGGCACATTTATATTAAAGGGCCTTTGGACAACTGTGCGGTGAAAGGGGCTATATTAAAATAAAGGGAACTGAATTACCGCACAAGAGGAACCCATGCAGTAGTCAACTGAGACTAGCTTAAAGCTCTTTCAAGCCTAAATGTTCACCGTTAACACAGAAACACGTCAGTAAGAGGAAAGTAAAGTAGCTCCAAATTAACAAGATCAGGAGAAAGTTGTCAGTGTGTGAAAACTGCAGTTTAACATCTGATATCAGCATTTCTATGTGAAGCGTCACAAGAAAATTCTCTGTGACATAGTTAACAGGGTAATTAACATGCAGTTATTATTGGTTTGAAATTATAACATACCAATTTGTACAGTTAAATGTTTCCCCTTTGACAGATATTTATGCTCATGAAAGTGTATCTTATGATACCTGAAGAGGCATCCTCTAGATGTAAAGTGATTTGAAGGTTGCAACATATGAGCTGAGGTGAGTTTGTAGAACCTTCTGTACCTCCCCAACTGTGCTCTCAAACTAGCAACACGCTCTCTGAAGCAGCAACGTATGTCAAGATTAGGTCAGGGGGTCCAAGTAAAGTGAAGGACTTGGATTTTCAGTTAGTCAATTCATGTAGACATCAAAATTAAAGTGCTAGAAGATGGGATGGTTACAGGTGAAATGTCATGCTATCCTACTGAAAGGGAACTGGAGAGAGGGCTGCCTGTAGGGGTGTTAATTCCAGCACTTTTCTCTGCTCACAGTTTCAACACACCTCAGAGGAGCACAAGAACCTGCTTTAAACTTTCCCCTGAAAGCACACCTTCAGACTTGGTGCCAGAGCGACATGTGTGAGGGCTTGAACTGTACGGAAAAATCCAGCGTGTGTCTGCACTTGAGCCTTATACGTGGGTGTCAGTTAATAGATTGCAGTTGTCTTGATTGCTCAATCAGCGTTTCGTGAAATTGGACTTGAGTGCTCCTCTGACAGATCCCGGAGGGGTGAAAAGAAACCCATATCTTTCCTTGAAAAGCCACAAGTATTTAGCACATCCTTTACCACATATTGCAAAACCCAAACACTTACGCGACTCACTGAACACGGAAGCCTCAGAGTTCTGCAGAGAGCTGCTGGGGGGGCCTCGTTTTTACGTCCACACCTGGAAAGTGGTCTGCTCCTTTGCATTTTGATCACCCTTTTCACCAAGGTTGTTGTACTCAAACAAGCACATTTCAGCTGCACAGGTAGACCATTCACCAAGTGAAGGGTTCCACCTGTTTGTGCTCACTGACTCGGGGAAGGTTTATGGCTGCATGCTTTTTACTAATGACTGTGAACTCTGACATGTCTTTCCTCGGTGCCATATATCTCAATCATGCCATGTTTTAAACACAGATTTTAATGAGCTCTTTACTTCACACAATTACATGTGTAGTGAGTACGACTACCTGCTGTGCTCACAAAGGCACAGTATTGCACTACACACAGGCAATTTAAGGCAATTAACCTGCTTGTTTTAAACATTACATAGACATAAAATTCACCTTAAGAACTTAAAAGTACAACAGCATGGCCCAGCCTTTTGGCATGGAGGCATATCCACAACTTAAAGACTCCTTTTCATGTTTATACCACTTTCATAACTGTAGTCCTCGGTTTCCCATGAGGCCTTGGTGCAATGTGACATTATAATGGAATGTTGATGGCCAGACATTCATTGGAAATTATACACATCTGACATGTGCTGACAGTGAAACACATGCTTCCAAATGGTATTTATAAAGTCAGAATGACTGTTAACTGCTGCCACTTCAACATACAGTAAACAGGAAAATACAAAGGGTGAATTTGGGTAGATCTGCCCTTTAAGGTACCAGAGTGATGGGTGTGGTCACACTGAACGGTGGGTACACGTGTCAATCATGGACTTGTGAAATGAAGAAGCAATTCTGCGTCCTGGAAATATGAGCTGAGATTACAGTTTAGACGAAGGCTTGAGCTGAAAAGTATCCAGAGCAGGACAGGATCAGACACACTTTATGAGCTGTGTACACTTTTATAGACATAAAGCATATTTTTAAATGTATTTCACTTGGTGAAGGAAAATGAAACACTTGTCAACATGTGAAATAACGACTTTGTGCAATTATGCAGTTTCCAAGACACATTCGTAAGGATGGAAATTGAGCCTGTGGTTTTGCAAGTCTTGGACACTTCGGTTGCTGGAAATAATGGATCTGAAAAACAGCTCTGGCATTTAGTAATTTGGGTGTGGTGAAAAGTGAACAAGACGAACAAACATATGGGAATGTAATGATGCCAAGAAGTTACTGCATAGTGATTTTTAAAAAATTTGAAATATCACGTCAGGGCGCACTTGTGAAGCGTACACTGCATATGTGTAGGTCACTGTTCAGATCTTATGTGGAACTTTTTTGTTGAACCTTAGAGAAGGGTAACATAATGGGAACACACCATAGTGCTAAAATGTCTATATTCAGAAGTGAGCACCTGCAGCAGAATGACTATTCCATCAGAATGACTCTCCCATCAGAGTGACTATTTCATCAGAATAACTCTCCCATCAGAATGACTATTCCATCAGAATGACTCTCCCATCAGAATGACTATTCCATCAGAATGACTCTTTCACAACCAGCTGTATTCTTTGTACTCTGGACAAAAACAGGATTTTCATCAGGCTCCAAAAGTGCTCATATGGAAGAGCGATTTATTTAAGTACAAGATTTAAATGAAATAAAATTTTAATTTTAATGGAAAAACAATCCTATAAAACTTGTCCATTAACAGCTTTACTGAGATGCTTTAAAAAGTCACCCATCATGAGGATGGACCATTGTAAAGGAGCTTGTTTGCAGAGCACTAAGAAAGTTCCCACATAAAACCAAGGATGTTCACACACGTGAGCCCGGCTTCAGAGCCAGACGAGTTTGCTGACACATTTTCCGCCATAATGCTCATTGGAGAAGGCAGGCGCAAACGAGCAGTGACGCGGTAATGAGAGTTTACGGGCCCACTCGGGTTAGTTCAGCGGAGCCCTGGCGGCGCTGTGCCACTCACTGGACCAGGCGGCCATGAGGGCATGACTAACACTGGGCATGTGTCATGTGACCAGAGCGCTTTTAACTACATGTCAGTCAGCTGTGTTGTACACTGCTCAGTGAGTACCAGGTTAATGCCTGACCGGGGCTGGCAGCGTGAGCATTACCTGAACTTTTCTACTGAGCGTCAAATCAAATGAAGAGCTAAATGGGTAAATCGCTATCTGTGAATTACAAAATAAAATGAAAAATCCCCACCCAGAGCGTAATCATCATCATCATCATCATTGTCGATGTCCAACAGTTTTATAGAGTTTTCCGGCTGGTCATCATTTCCTCACAATTACTGCAGCATTACAGCTGTTTGACCGATACCCCCATGACAATGTCATAGGAGGAAGGAAGCGAAAGAGACAAGATGGAAGCCTCAGTCCTCAGTTCATTCAGAATGACTGCCAGTCTACTGACCCAGGTGATGAAGACCGCAAGTCCTCCCTCTACCCCTACCCACGACCAGGCAACTCCCACAGCTTGTCAGGAAGGGCAGTCTGTCTCCCAACAAAGCCGTGTATGAGAGATACTCAGTCTTCACTCCCTCTTCATCGCGCCTCTCACACTAATGTTTCTCTGTGGTTTCCTGCTAAAAGTAAAGAATGAGAGGAACGAGCGTTTGGCCAGCAGTGAGGGGGTAAAAATCAGACAAGAAGGAGCACATATTTCAAAATCGCATAGCTTACTATAAAAGGGAAAGATAAACAAACTGCATGTATGAAAGACGCAGAATTTGGGAGATATGTGGGGGGAGTCTGGAGACCTTCTGCAGGTTGGAAAGAAGGCAGGTTCTTAATGGTGCATCAAGCGTCATTCAGACAACACCTGGAGACGCTGTGAGGAAGGTCCAGATTCTCTGCTGGCGGCTTTTACTCAAAAGTGCCCGACTTTGATGCCTGACGCAGGAACCAGAAAAGAATGCGCCATTCCATCTGTGGAGAGGAAACTTTAGAACTTTAATACAAAACCTTACAGGTGACTGTGTAACCTTCTGACCAAGTTTAAAGAAGGCTGAACTGGCCCATGGACTTTTGTAGGTCAGTGGAGTGGAGGTTTGGGGGTTGTCTTCAGGAGCCTGACACCATGCTGTAACTCTTCCAGTGTTTTCCCAGGTGTGCCTGTGATATACTGCTTGGCACCAGTGCCACTGGCTTGGGGGCTTTGACCCAGTTTTGGAAGCTCTGGCACTAGGACAACTGCGGCCTTGGCTTTTTGTAGCAACAGCCAATACAGACGTACAGATACACAGCACCATATGCTTACACACACACACACACACACACACACACACACACACACACACACACACACACACACACACACACACACACACACATATGGTGATGCCTGTGTATGGTTCTGCCATCGTAAATCACCATACCGTTCAGTGCTGGGAAGGTGCCACCTCGGTATTTAGCGAAGTCAAAGATATCCATACACTGCAGGGGCACAAGCCAGAGTTAGTCATGGGGGGATGTGATGGTGGGGGGAGTTAGTCATGGGGGGTCGTGATGGTGGGGGGAGAGAATGCAGCCTGACAGAAACATGATTAAACCCTAAGTGTAAGCTTACCAACCTTATAATCCTGTGCCAGCTACAACACATTAAAAGCCTGGATGTCAGCAAGAATGCCTGGTGCCATGTGTTACACATAAATATTCCCTGTCTTCATACTCTACTGCGATAGTCCAACCCCCCCCCCCCCACACACACACACACCCACATACACACACCTTGACTACTGTATATGTCTGTAGTAGGGTTCAGTAGTCAAGGTTACCAGAGTGCAAAATCCATTAAGCTTCATTGTGAATCTGAGCTTCATTATGAATTACGAACAGCCAGTGAGGAGGTCTCTGTGTCAGAGTCTCTGTGGAGGTCTCTGTGTAACAGCCAGTGAGGAGGTCTCTATGTAACAGCCAGTGAGGAGGTCTCTGTGTCAGAGTCTCTGAGGAGGTCTCTGTCTCACAGCTTCTAAGGAAGGTCAAAATATTGTGAGAAAGACAGTGAGTCACAGTCTGTGAGGTACTATTAGAAAGTGTTGCTTTCATCGTGGTGGTTGTGGTGGCGAGGTCTGCCACCCTGATTGTGGTGGCGAGGTCTGCCACCCTGATTGTGCCCACACAGCCCCACTCACAGAGGATCCTGTTTGTGAATGTCTTCATTAATCCTCCTATCAGAAGTGCGGGAGACTGAACCAATAGGACGACCCAAGCGGTTTGGCTGTACACCAGTGAACGCAAGACCTCACCTTAAGCTTGTGTCAGTTGTAATGGTTTTCTGATTTTATAACAGGGGGTTCATTTCTCACGCATCCTTTGGTTAAAGCCCGCATGGGCAGAGGCAGCAGCTGTTACTCATTCTGTGCTCGTTCGTTTACTTTTTTTGGCATCTCATCCATGGAGCGGCACATTAGGGTGAAGAGCTCTTCGGACTCAAAGGTCTTCACGCTGATGAACAGCCGGGTACCTCAGAGCAGTGCTGTACATAATACTGCTGATGTCGCATTAGTGTCTGCAGAAACTCATTACATCATGTGACCTTTAATCCTACTGTAGCACAGCTGGAGCCGTTTGAGGAGATTTGATACACAATACTGAGCTCCCCACTTTGTGTTAATGCCTGCTATGTCCCATTAACTGCTTTAACTATTCATTTTGCCAATAAACAATTGATGGCCTGGAGCCCATCCCAGGCAGGACAAGACCCAATAAACCCAGGACGGGGCGATGACCAACCACAAAGTAATGAAAAATATCATCTAATAATAAATAAATTCAGAAATATAGTACGTAAATTTAAAACACGTCCATTAGTCAGTTCAAAGCCTATCATTGAAATGAGTAGATTTCAGCTGACACTACGTCTATAAATTATCCATGTATGTACACAGTTTTAGCAGCATGAGTCTGAATCCTGGGAAAACTGAGACAGTTAAATTTTCCTGATCCCTGCAGTACAGGGATGTGTTGTGATGACTTAATGCCAACAACCATCAATATTGGGATATTTGGGTGCCCTTGCTTAAAAAGATCTGTAGGCTGAAAGTAAGCTGATGTCATGAAGCGGGCTTCAAGTGCAGCTATACAGACCAGTGCGACATCAGTAATGGTGCTGTGAGCACACGTGTGATGCGTGTGACAGTTTACATGAGCACAGTCCAGAAGGTCAAGGAGAAAGAAGGTCAAACACCTCTACAGGCGGTCAGAAATTAGCCACGTCGCTGGTCAACAATTACTGCTCAGCACATAACGGGCTCTAACAGAATTCTGGGAAATTTTGCGTGTTTTTCACTTGGTGGCTGAACAAACGATCTCCCTGAGTGAACTGCTTGGGACTCTTTCTCAGATCCCACTGGTGGGTGTGAACCAGCACACAGCACAGCTGTCAAGGAAAGACAGGCTGCTTAACCGTGTGTGTCTTATAAATATACTGGCTGGCTATTTTGGACTCTGACTGAGTTATCTGTGTGAATGATTAAAATGGCCTCTGAATGTACACCTTGGTTGGCTGACTGCAGATTCTGGACCTGAGTCAATATGGGTTTCTACCCAACATTATGGGTTTGAACATTATACTTTTCACAGAACGTTCTGTCACACTTTCCGTCTTACTGGCACAACATGCGTGGCTGACATTAAACCTCTCCGTCACCGGTGAGCAGACACCAGCCTGTTTGCTGTCCCAGGCCACAACAGCTGCTCCTGCCTTCTGGAGGAGTTATTTTTAACCCAGGGATGGGGGGAAATGAATGGGACAGTGACTGATGATGCAGACATAGGGGTGCAGGGTTAAATGCACAAGGACTTCAAATCGCTCTGTTTGCCAACTAAATCCCTGTTCAAAACTTGCTGTTGGACCTGAGAGTCCCTGAGAGAGGCACCCTGCAGGGAATTCAGGGCTTTGAGCTATACAAGTGCCTTAAATGCAAGCTGTGTAATTGATTTCAAAGCGGCTTAGCAAAAAACATTTGTTTGTGCACTTGAGTCTGGAAACTGGGTGAGTTTCAGCAGTTATGGTGACACTGAGCAGAACACAGTACAATCAAGGTCTCTCTGACCGCTATGCCTGGATTTTGAAATTTGAGTGATTCTACTTCTTTAACTACACAAAACGTCTGTACCATATATCTGCAATTACACCTGCCTCCTCCTTCCACCTCCCTTTCCCCCTTCCTGGAGGGAGGTTGGAAGTTAAGCCATGGTAGAGGGGCTGTTTCAGGGGCTGTGAAGCCCAGTTTATGAGCCTTGGACTAGGATTCCAGGTGGAAGCCAAGACCCCACAGATAGCACCTTTGGAAATTTCCAGATAGGACAGATCAAATCAGGGGCAGAGTACCCAAGTGTGTCACCGTCATAATGGATGGGAGATGGGGAGAGAAGAACAGTGTGTGTGAAAAGCTGGGTTGGCGTGTGGTACAGAGACAGCAGAACGCTGTGGTTAAGAGTGCACAGACATGTTGGCAGATCAGTGTACTGGGAATTAAAGGATCCAAAACGTTTTAATGAAACGAGTGGAGACAAAGATATCAACTTCTTTCCTACTTTCTATCTGTAAGAATGTTTCAAATCACTGCACTGTATACCAAATATAAATGCACAACTAGCAGATAAGACTTTTCCTTAGTTTTTAGGTAAACTGTCATTCAGACAAGCAATTCAGCAGCAGCATGCCAGGGTTACAACAGCTGTACTTCATTGCTAGAATAGCAGAGGACTTAACGTCCAGCCCAATTCATATCTGAAAACAGCAGTTATAGGACAGCGTGTGCACTCGTCTAAGGAAAACAGCAACAGCTCTGCCTACCTGCTCCGCCATGCGCACCCATGCACCCATCTGGCCGTTTGCCGGCCCGCTGGCGGTGCCTCGCCACGACCGGCCAGCTTCGCGTCCGTCACGTTTGGGTTCTCGCAGGAAGTCCAGGACACGCGCGGTGCTTCCAATCAGGGGCTCTGTCAGAGGGACAAACCAAAGCAGCGAGGTTCTGAACGGAAGCTTTTTCTGGTCAGAGGGGAAAAAAACCCAAGAAAAACGTAGATGTGCCAAGAAAAAAACCACTTTTACTGGGGGTTTGTTTCAAGTTTTTTAAGCTTTACTGATTAAGTAAAAATTTAAGCCAGCTCTGGCCATTTGCCAGGCTGGAAAATAAGAGCCATTTTGAGGCGAGAGGTTTCAATGTTTAGATTTCATCATTTTATCTGAGACACCAGCGGAGATCTCACAGTAACACCAGGGATAGTGAGAAATTCGCACCCCAAGTGCTGCAAAGATGTCCACTGTCAGCATACAGTACCAGAAACCTCTCACACAAGCTCTGGCTTTCTTCTTCTATTTGTTACTTGTTAAATATTCTAAACACTAAGCAGTGTATATATAAATATGTACAGTATATAAACATGTGGCAGTGAGAGACTGAGTGTGTCTGTGTTTTTGTTTTTGCTGTGAAACCTCGACAGTCACATACCTCAGTACAGGTGATTTCTGTGCACTGGCCAGGGCCTGTAGTTCTCCAAATAAACACACTGTCTGTCCCAGTGGGGAAGTGTGGGGAGGGGGGTGTGGCCACACCTCTCAGTCCTGCAGCTGCCATGCAAACCATCCCTACGCCGTTGATGTTGGTACAGAGCCTTATAAACTGGAGATTTTCTTCTTACTTAACACTCAGACTCACAAGCAAAAAAATGTATGTGCGTATACATACACCTTTGTGGGAAACTGTGCATGTGCCAGTGGGTGTGCACGTGTTTGCGCGTGGACAGACCCACCGCTCCTGTATGTGCGTGTGTCTGTGTGTGCCAGCCCACATGTGTGAAACATTACTCCAGGCTCCAGTGTTCCAGTGTTTGCTCAGATAACATGGACTGGTGGGGTATAAGCCACATGTGTTGCCTGAATGGGTCTCTGGGGTCCACGGAACAACAGCAGAGAGTGTGTGACCCCCCCCCCCCCAGGACCCCAGAGCTGCAGGCTTGGCAGGACAGAAAATAAACAGGTGGCTCTTTGTTGACCATAAATCTCCATTGTAACATAACGCACATTAAATAAAACTTGGGGCAATGATGCTGGGTTTCGCTTTACCTGAGCTACACATGCCCCGATAATATCAGCATAAATACATCATAAAGGGTCAAGCCTGCCTGTGGCAGCTGTCATTACAGGTAATGGGCATGATAGTAAAATGGTCTGTGAACATGACGTTTCACAGTTTCATACCTACCAACAAGTCATGGTAGTTCTTTTCATATATTAAGTGTTATGGGATTGTGAAAGCTGCTTTAATCTGTTATGATGTGCAATATGTCAAGTGAAATGTTTACTTCATGCTGTTATATTTTTCAACAAAGCTATATCTACAATAAGTCATCACTGGCAAATTGTACCCGGCTGTGTATTCTGGCTGCAGGGTCACTTGAGTGGAAGATAATGCTGGGAAAAATCTTATCGGCTAAAACCCCTGAAACATAAGAATAAAAGGTGAGTGTAGTAAACCATAAAGTGCGGGACAAAACACTGTGGTCTCTGAGCAGAACTTCACAGACATCTTCCACACTAATATCGCCATTCACCGAAGCAGGTGTGGAGCAGAAAAGTCAGGTCTTTTCACAAGTGGCATTCCGGCTCTCTCTTACTGAGCACAGGAGTCTCGGCGAGGTTCGGATGTTGACGCATACATGGGACCGCTGTGTTAACGCAGACAGAAAGGGTTTGTGTAAGTGCACAGGCGTGAACTTCTGCGAGTCTGCTTACAGCTCCTGTATAAACTCTATCTAAACGAAGGCAATCCTCACAGACAAAGGTTAAAAAGGCAAGTCAACGTTTGAGGAATGTCTGGGTAAGGCTAAAAACGTGAGCATGGACAGCCCGTGCAGGTGGACCCATCCATGCAGTAACACTATGGTCTGGATTCCAGTTCCTTCCAACGCTACAGCTTGAATGCGCACCCAAACCCGCGTGCGTGTTACTTTTCAAAGGCCGCGAAGTGGAGCACCAGGGCTGACCTTGCGCCTCATTCCAGCATTCTGCTCCATCCAGAAGCTCACATTCCATTCAGAGGGCTGTTCCAAACTCTGGCCTAAAGCGCAAACCAGCCGGTGAGGTTCTTTTCATTCTGTTCAGGAACATACCAGCTACACTTTAGAAAAATGGGCGCTGGTCACGTTATAATTAAGAACCCAGTTTGACAAAAACACAGAGCCGTGCTGACCTGCTGTACAATTGAGCAAAGAGCTTAAACTGTTTCGTTGTTTCAGGAGGTGTGCAGTTGTACAAACAGAAAGTCAGAGCATTAAAACTGCTTGGAATAAAAATACCCTAAAAGTGTCGTGTTCTGTGGGAAACCCTGTTGTAGTGGATAATCCATACATCAGATGTATAGCAGGGCATTCAGTTACGCGGCTTAAAGTCCAAGCTAATCATTAAATAGGTTTTCAGCTCCTAAGGTCTTCCTGATATAGTGTTTTTAAAGCACAGGGCAATTGTGTGTTAATTCATAGTGAGGAGAAAGGATGCACCAGCCTTGTTGATTTCAAACAAATAACAAGAAGGTCTAATCTTAAATATATTTTTTACATTGTTTGTCTTACAGTTGAAAAGACGTTCAGTTTAAAAACCTTGATCCTGCAGAAGCTTGAAAATGACACAAAGTTATGCCTTACTGTCTTTAACTGCTGTGCTACCTGCTGCCTAACAAATCAAGCGTTTACGGTAACCATGACTACAAACACAAAGCACAGGGGCATGAGCTGTGTTAGACTATCTCAGCTAAGGGAACTAGACTACAGGACTTCTTGTCTTGTGGGCACTATGACTTTGGGATGACTACTATAGTGGCTAAAAGGATTGGCTGACTAACTGTCTTAGCATTACTATCCTCTTTAAGCATTTATGCAAAACTATTAGGGTTTAAAATCATATGCCAGATAGTTTTTTTTTGCTTGTATAAATAGGTTTTCAAATGCAATATATTTACTAGTATAAATGAAATATGTGGTTTTAACTCGTATTACATCATGTGTTGGGAGAATGTATCACTTTACGGTCTGTTTTTGGGTAGGGACACATATCATACATTATTTGGATTGTAGAACATTGAGTTCATTGTTTTCCGGACCCAGTCGAACACATAGCAGGTGTGTGAAGATGTTGTGTGGAAATAAAGACAGAAATCAGGTTGGCTCACGGCTCAGCTGTTACTTTCACAGCAGGCCAGAGGGCAGCGGTAAAGTGAAACGGGTCAGGCTGTCAGGGTTACGGCTGTGAGACACAGAAGTGATTGTGTCAGCCGGGCCCAGGGTTCTATCCACTTGCTCAGAGGGAGCAACAGGCCAACCGGTACCCCTGAGTCTGTTTGAGTAGGTAATGTTACTAAACCTGGACTTCTGCTGTACAGCTACATTTTGTCCTGCTTCATGTTGACTCAGTGGATGTGTGTGTGTGTGTGTGTGAGGGGGGGGGCATAGTCATTCCACTTGTGTTTGGTTAGGCCTTTGGGCGTTAATGAGCCAGTGCAAGGTAGTAATTACCATGAGCTCTGCTAGTCTGGCCCCCTAGCCAACTCCCTGCCTCACTGACAGAGGGCTTTTTGCCTTGAAACTCCCCCCTGCCCATTTTTCTCTGAACAACGTGAGGTTTAAAAGGTGGCAGCTGCCCCCATTCCTACATACAACATGGCAGTGGCGGGGGGGGTTTAAACCTTCATTACACAGCAAAAGAAAAAAAATCCTCTCCGGGATTTTAAACACAAGCACTGACTTTTTGCAAACAAACATGTCAGAGGTGTGAAAGTCAGGAGCGATGGCGAGGACGTGTCAAGGGGACATGGGGGAAATGGCAGCGTCCTCGACGTGGACAAACGAGTCCACCTCGCTCTCGAAGGTCTTCTTCATAAGTACTGACACGTGAGGACAGTGTCAAAACTGTCATAAACTCAGCTCAGCTGGATCATTCATCAGCCAGCAAAACACCACCGCTGGGAACACTGTGAATATAAGCTTACTTTAAAACCACCCAAAGTACATGTGACCACACACACTTACACACACACACACACGCACATAACTGCACTTGGGCAAACATCAATAGAACTTAAAACCTGTTCAAATTCACAAGAACTTTAAGAGCAAAGATTCATGCTGTTTAGACCACAATTAACTTCACAGGGACTCAGAACAATAAACATATAAGGTGAGCAAGAATTAGCGATAGACCAGTGATAGAAAATACTGAAATATATATTACTTTAGACATGAAACAAATGTACATCTCAGACATGATTAGTACTGAACGATGGGTTGACATTTCATACTTTGAATGATTAAATCCAAGTCCAGATCTTAAATTCACATAGCGATTTTATCTTAGATGTTCCAACTTAGTTCAGGCCAGAAACAAACATACCTGATATATTTTCCAACAAAAACATTAGCATTGTCTGGAAAGCTCTGTCAACCCAACATGTGGCTGCTGAACACTCTTTGAAGCATTTGATGGAAATGCTCGGTGGCAGTGTTTTGACTGTGAAGACTGGGCTGAGGTTCTATAATGTATTTCAGAATTAAAACTGTGGTATCAGTCCAGGCATCTTGTTTGGATTGTGTAAGAATTATATCATAAGTAATCACTGTGTACAGGGTGGCTTTTTGGCAAATTAAACCAAGAACATGTGTGTTATGCTGTTCATGCCATCCTACAAGGTATCTATACACTAACATATCTGCAGACATTGCTACATAACTAACTAACTGCTGTAGGGTTTTGGTCTTTTTATCCTGACAATACAGAATATGTTATGCACGCTAATGTGACAGGTGTACTTACCTGTAACTTTAAGCATGCATTGCTTTGGTTCTGAGAAATGTTTTGAAATTGCATTAAGTACACTTCTGTGGACAGGATTGTTGAAATTACAAAAACAACACTCAGAAGTATATTTGTATTACTTAAAGCAGATGCTTTTATCCAGAGAGATTTACAACATTTCAGATGCGTGTTACAAAGAGCCACCACTGGGTGTTTTGCGCAGGGACGCACCAGATGGCTGGGTGGGGACTTGACCCAGGAGACTTCTGCATCCCAGCCTGATTTCCTACCCACTGAGCCACCAGGCCACCTGTTTGAACCACACATGTGTGATTTGATTGAAGCTTTTGCTGTACTAAAAACCACGCAGCTACAGATAACATAAAGTGGGTCATGCAACGATGTTTGGGTTGTCATAGTGACGGAGGTGATGTGAACTTGGTGAAAGTAGAGGTAAACATAAACTCAGATAGGCTTCGTCTGAAACTGACTTCCCGGATTTAGTGTTTACTGTCAAATTAATAGCCTTACCCCCTACTGGGATACTTCTGGAAAGTGAGATAGTGTTTCCCTTTAGACAAAGACAAAGATGAAGAGGAAGATGAAGCGGAACCACTTGAACACAATCGGTGTTTGATGGGGATTATAATAATAAGCAAGAACTCAACCTGAAAAATAGAGTGGCTCAGTGGCTGGTGTTGTTGCCTCACAACCTGTGTTGTAGGTTTCTTTGAGGCACTCCTCAGTGTGTGTGTGTGTGTGTGTGAGGGAAGGGCTGCCCTGTATTACACTGCTTTATCTTGTTTTGTACCTGGATTTGGCCCTAATGACTGATCAGATCAATAACCAATGCAAAAATTCATGAATATAACAGCTTGGAAAATAAAAATTTCTCCCACTTGGTCGAACACTTTTGATCCAAAACATTTTGATTTAAGTTATTTTTGTGTCTGAGTGAGGAAAATATAAAATGTTCCCTCCTCCTACTTGAGTTGTGGCGAGTATGTGACGCTTTGGCAGACGATATTTACGCTCCAACTCAGCTGATGTTCCTGTTCTGTCTCATGTTCAACATGAACAGTGGAAGCTTGTTATAAAAGGCAGATGACAGAGGTAAGACCAGACCGACAAGTACACTGTGTCTGTGATTAAGACTTGTGTGAGTCCACTGGTTTCCATGAGTTTCACCCAACATGCTTAAGAATGTTACACACACACACACACACACACACACACACAAACATAGAAAAACATGTGTGGCCCTTCAGAGCTCCTTACTGTGGTGGACACACAGCGCTTTGCCTCCAAAAACACAAGGAGCTAGAGGTTTGGCTGCCTCTTTGAATGTGTGGGGTGGGCATTTTGGGAGGGGACACACTGGATTTCTATACTCTGTCTGGGACTGGGGAGGATCCGCCAGTTACAAATGGCACTGTTTACCCTACCATCCCTGCCTTTTGCAGGACTCGCATGTTCCAAGTTACATGTTTGTAAGTGTGTGTGTGAGTGTGTGTGTGTGTTTCCTGGACTACCTAAATTTATGGGTTTACTCCTTGGAAATCAAATATGGTACAGTGGTCACATGGTCAAGTAAGGTATTTTTGCTTGAAAATACCTCACCCCCTCACACATAGACACACACATTACCACAGAGGTTAGTGAATAGGCTTGTGACCAAAAATCTGTGGGACTGCAGGGTGAAGTCGAGGGAAAACGGTAGGGAACAGGATGGGGATACAAAGCCTTAAACAGCTCTGGTTTAGGCAGCCTGACTGGTCACATGTTATTCCAAGGGCCAGTGAATGGACAGAGATTACATACATGAATTATTGTATATGTAAAAGCAAAATGTCCCTGCTTTACCACTGGGACAGGTAGAGCTACCTCAGAGCTAATGGGCGGAGCCAATAACTGCAGGTGAGGCTTGCCACCCAATAAGGAATGAGTTGAGGGAGACAGACAGCAGGAGCAGGTTTTACCTGTGAAGTCAGAACCTTGCTACAGACCCACCTGAAGGTGGCAGGGATGGGATCGCCAACAGAGCTGAGAGCAGTATAGCACTGAGAGAGTGTTAGAACCACTGACCCTTTGTTATTCTCTACAGTAACATCAAGGTGTTTTTTTTTTTACCAGTCCCAAAGAAACTGGTTTAAACCTGGTCTATGAGGGGCTTATTGAAGAGAAGGTTGAGGCTCATGACAAACTGATAAATATGAAATTTAAAGTTTCAGCAGAGTGCATGCATGAGCCTAGAGAAGGTCAGAACTTACATACTGCTTTCATCTTTCAGGTGTTTGTTTATATATGTGAAAGAAGCCAGGATGATATGTGTGTATGTGTGTTTGTGTTTCAGGGGTGCAGTAAGCTAACTGAACCTGTTGCCATGGGAACCCCTATTTTTAGACCTGGATTGATGTAAACTGATTCCTTCGATGCTCGGCAGCCCAGCTGGAAGCTAAGCTGAGAAACAAAATTAAACAAACTAAAGGCCAGATTGGAGTGTCTGGAGGCTCACGTCTGTCTGCACCGACAGCAGGAGTCCTGACGGCAAAGAGGAGGCTCCTCTCAAGCCAGGTAAGGGCCCTTTATCCTCGTCTGTGCCGTGGATGCTGAGCTGTCTCGTTTATGCAGTGAAAGGCAGGTGGTCTGGGGTACTGCAAACTACTGCAGGACTTCCTGAGGTCAGTGTGGGTCTGCAGAGGAGGGAGGGGTCAGGAGGGAACACTGCAGTTCTCTGAGTGACCGTGGCTGGGCAGTGTGGAGCTATTTAGCACACACACAAACACGCACACACATACACACACACGTGATCGTACTGTAATTGTACTTTTTTTTTTGTACTACTGGAACAGCTCTAAGTTACCAAGGCTGTGAGCAAAGATGTGAACACAGTCCGAGAAATGGGAGTGAACGTTCTGGAAAACGGCATCTGACAGCCTAGATGCTAATGATGAGATGAGAATGGAACAGCATGAAGACGAGGGTGGAATGGAGTTAGGGTGCTGTGGAGATCCACTCCTAGTGTTCAGCTTAAAATAAATAAACATATAAGCAAGAGGACATAATGTGATGCTGAAGCTCACGTGGGCTCGGGGTGCACTGGCCAAGCCACAGAGAAGGGCTGAAAGTCTGCCTGGGCCCCCACTGCGCTGCTGAAAACTTCACATCCTCCTCAGCAGGGGCGGTCTAAGGTGCCGAGGGAGGGGGAAGGGGGAGGGATTGTGATTTCAATCAAGGGGGAAAGCAGGACGAGGTCACTGTTTCAAACAAGGGGAAATACAGTAACTGGCATGAAGGATACCGCCTATTACAGAGGCCAAAGCCACAGGCCAGGCAAACATCTGTGTGACAGATGGGGGTCTCCTGGAAAGCCGTTTAATATGGAGTGCTGTGCGGCGCTGTGTGGCCATGGCATTCTTGATGGGTTCCGGTCAAAGGGTGCTGAAGACCACCCTCTTTCTGGGTCATCCAATCAGCAGAGAGCTTGGACTGACTGCTTTGTTTAGCATGGCTCAGAACATTCTAATCACTGCAGTGTGTGCAGGTTTGGATCAAACGCATGGCTCTGCATTCCTGACCCACAATATGAGGCCCTCTGGTTCTGCCGGATCTGTTACAGCTGAAATATTGCACAGACAGTCACCTAGTGGCCCAGAATAACCACACTTTGTGTGTCTGCCTAGAATGTGTCTGCGCGTGTCCGTCTGCGTGGGTCTGAAAAAAAGGCCCAGTGTACACACCTCTTCATGTGCTTTGGGTGTGTTTGCAGTGTTAAGTTCATGTGGGTGTGTGTGTGTGTCCACACCGTGTGTGTTCGTGAGATGGTGTGTGATAAATGTGCAGATGAAGACCAACCGGTATGGTGACAGTCTAAATATGGATACGCCGGACTCCCAGGGAGTTGGGGGGGGGGTGGTGGTGGTTGTGGCTGATTGCTGAGATAAAGCAAAACAGCTGGATCCAGATACGCAGGGCCCGTTCAGCTTTCAGACCAGCCCTGTCCATCTGACAGCCACACATTAGGCCTGATCCATGTTGGGCTACATAAGTGGAAATGGGTGTCTATTGCATCCTCGGCTGCTGTTAAATCTACACAGTATTCACACCCTTAGCTATTACTAATATCATGTTATCAAATATTTGAATCTCTCACCACTATCATTACTGACTTTCCTTTCAAATACACTTCTGGCCATTTAGTGGAAGAGGTTAAGCTTCCTGTTAAACTCCTGTGATTTTGACAAACAACCTTGCAGTTACAAGCTAATTTCTTTCAACTCCTTACTATAAGCTGACTTTGTACCATTTGCATGTTGCAAAGCTCCATTCTATTCAATGTATAGATTTTTAAATTCATAATTACAGTTTTACAAGCCACCACAAGTCCCTCATTGCTGATAACTGACGGACAGGCCTAACCCTAACAATAAACCCCAAACGAGCCTTGTCTTTCCAGAGGTATGATCCTCCAGTGATGTGGCCCAGAGGGACATGAATAATCATTTACACGCGGGCTCGGGTGCTGCCGCGGGGGCTCCCCCAGAGGCTCTGTGTGGCTAACTCGCTACACATTATGAGAATTGAACCGGACGCATAAAACAGTCCAGACATATGAGATCCAGCACTGCCTATTGGAACAGTCTGACGTGAGCAAAAACAAAGTAGGGATTTACGAGGGGGGGCCACAATACTTGGGTGTCTGACTGCGTTGGAGTTCAGTGTTTGAAAAAATTGCAACAGTGTGGAACTCAATCAGCCTCGCAAAGTGCAAACTGGGGCAACAGCCGACCCTACATTAACGTGGTTGAGTGGAATGTTGATACGAGAAACGTTTGCCAATGATTAAGACTAATGCCAGAAATCCCCACGTTGAGACTAAGAAAGATGATCAGAGGAGTAGAAAGAGACCTAACACAACAACATTAGACTGATGAAAGCAATTATGATACTTTTTCCCAGTATGCATTGCATGCACCTGGTGCTTTGACAAATTGCTCTGCTTCCTGTTAGTCCCACAGAGATTCTAGTCATCATTCAGCTGCGTTCTCTCTGTCTTTGTCTTTCTCTCTCTCTCTTTCCTCACTACTCTTTTCTGGCAGACATGGTGTGTCTTTTGTCCCCTTTTTTCTGTTTCCATACACCTTTTTCACCTTCTTGGGAGGGGGGCACTTTTGGGCTAGATAGGAGACAGCCCCCCCATGAGTCAATGCTGAGCCAACGAGTGTTTATTATCCCAAAGTCTTGCCAAATAAGCTTTAAAGGAGGGCCAAGATGGAGTGAGGTAGGCCATGGCATGGGGCATTCTGCTGTGCTTTGGGTTTGGCCTCACGTGAAAGGGGTCACAGGGTCTGTATAGCAGGAAGTGAGGTTGATGTCACAAGCGCTGTCAGAGAATAACAGTAACAACACAAAAACTGAAGATAACAGCAACTATGACACACACAGCCATTCCAGACATGCGGACGACTGTACTCACCAGATAATGGCAATTACAGCACAGGAAACTGCCGGAGCCTCACTCAAGTCTCTAATTAGTAAGCGGCACTAATTAGCAATTCCAGTTCAGTCAATAACAGGCGTGCAATTTGTTTTAAAACCAACGAAAAAGTATTTACTTGCAATTTACAGAAGTCGTGCGTGTTTGCGAAAACAAAAAAAAATTTGTGAACAACATTAAATTTTTTTTTACAAAGCAAATTATTAACAATACTAAGATGGTACAAGGAAACTGGACAAATAAGTATTATTATGATATACATGCTATACAAATGGTCCCTGAGTTACGATGGTTCGACTTACAATTTTTCAATCTTACGATGATGATACCGATACGACAAAATTGTAAAAATGTAAAAGTTTCGTGCGGCAGGCCAACGTAACAGCGTATGCGGTGCGATACACTGGGACGCTGCCGGGATGTACACAGCTCACGCCTTGTGAGATGCCTCACTCTCGCCAGCGATCGACACAGTTCAGTTGTCTCGTTGTTAGAGCGCATATTTCTTTTGTCTCAACTTACGACATTTTCAAGTTACGATGGGGTCATCGGAATGCATCTCTATCGTTAAATCAGGGACCGTATGACTGATCTGTACATACATGTACTGCAATAGTTTGTTACAGCTTGTTCTAATACTGATCCTTATACAGCTACTGTTGGTTTTCATTTCATGAGACTCAACAGATGCACGGGACTAACAGTGATCTGGGCTGAATATAATAAAGCAGATGTTTGCTATGAATCTTTAGTGAAAGATCAGAAAAATATTAAAGTAACGGGAACAACAGTTTAGCACTAAAATTAATTTGTCATATAAAAATATTACAGTTTGTGTTGTGCAAGGACCAATGAATTATTTCATCAATTTATTAATAGCTGTTAAGTTTCACCACTAGATAAATCAAACAGCAAGGCCTAATATGTTCAGCTGAGCGCTGAACACACATGATGCTGAGCACAGCTGGGACACGCAGTGACAGGTAATGTGCTCTGCAGTTGTGGCTGTTTGTGTGGCAGGACATGGAATTAATTGGTTGTCTAGTGAACGAGTTAAAGTGGTTGTTGCAATAAAACACGCTTTAATGATGCATGGCCGAGCCCTTAACGAGGGTGTCAGAACCTCCCTTGCTTGTGGTCCGAGTTCATGTCACATTGCTTAAAGGGTTTCAGAGCTGACCTGTCACAGCCCAGTGGGCAAACCCTGTTGTTGTTACACAACATGTGTGTTCTGGTACATGGAGTTGGGGAGGAGTTCTGAAGAGCAAAGTGCTGTGATCTAGCTGCCTTTCCACCACGTCTTAAACTGTATCCTGCCCATGACTTCTTCACAATAACATACAGGGAATGACAAGTCCTTGATATATTTAATACATGTTCACTATGTGAATGTCTGTGTGTGTGTTGGTGTATGTGTGTTTCTGTATGTGTGTGTGGGACTGTATATGTGCATGTATATTTAAGTGTGGGTCATCTTTGGAAACCCCTCCCCTGCCAACACCAGAGAGTAGCTAGTTGCTTCTGCCAGCTGCCAGTTAATGTGTTTCGGCACAAAGAGAAGCCTTATACTGGTGTAGGCATGTATATACAAACCCCCAGCTGGCCAGTGAAAAGTGGACAATATAAAACTGTAAGCAGGTCACTTAGCCAGTTCAAGACAAACAGCATGTCAGATTCCTACAGGACAACAATACTCACACTACCAGTGGATCAAATAACTAATCGCTTGTTAAAGCTTTTAATCACTGGATCATTTTTACAGAACACGTAAACTTACAGGAGGGGGAAATGCTTGTGAAAGGCAGCAATTTGTTGGCGTTAATAAAAGAAAGTCATGGTTGACGTGAGTATCCAGTTGTAGCCAGGGATGTGTGCCCATAGAAACCAAGGCCCGTTGCTGTGACAACCAACTGCCATGACCAGCCTTTGTGAATGGGCCCATTTTTTCAGTGCACCCTGGGTATATGCACAACACAAGCTGCACAAAGATTAGCTTTGCCATTCACTGCCAAAGAGAAACTGGGTATTTAATAAGGTAATTTTACTTACTTAAAATGAAGGGTGATTAGTAATAAAATAAATAGAATAATAGCTGGGCTGTTTTACTACTTTGTCACTTTATTTCCAGAGAGGAGGAAGGAAAGGGAACAGAACTAACAAACTTAAATTTATGGCATGTTTTTTGTGCGACAGTGATGCCGATTTAAGACATCTTTGCGCAGACTAATTTGTGTTTATTTGCTTTGGTTATTCATTAAACACTTACACAACCACATAAATCCTTCACTAGCTATCGAGTGGCGATCCAATTGGGTCGACACTGGCATTTCCCTTTGTGCCAATGGGCCAGTTCACAAAGCAAGGGCACTGTTCTCTAAGGTTAATGAGACTGCAGGGAAATGGGTCAGTACAATTTATGACGTTAATACAAAGTGAGTTTGAAGAGATTAGAGTCGGTTCCTGCTCCCCTCCCGTGTCATAAATGAGGGCAACAGATACTGCTAACAGCTCTGGCACTCCTGTTTGGCTTGCATCGCTGTGTTTTTTGTGCCTGACCTGCTGATGCTGTGCCCACATACCCTACTCCTGGCATCTCAGAACCCTCACAAAACCCCTTTAACAACCAACGCAGTGCAAAACAAAGACTTAAAAAATTTGCATCCAAACATGAGAGTTGTTTTTGCTACAAGTTAAAGCAACAGTTTTTTTTTCCTGTTGTTCATAGACAAAATCCTAATTTCAAAATACATGTAGGTGAAACAGACACAACTGGAATAGTCAGCCATCTTCTACACCGCTTCATCCTGTGAAGGGTCGCGGGAAGCCTGGAGCCCATCCCAGAACACATAGGGTAAAGGGCAGGGGACACCCAGGGCAGAGCGCCAACCCACCGCAAGGCGCACACACACACACACACACACACACACACACACACACACTATGGGTAATTTGCACAACTGGAATTGGAAAGAATAAATAAACACACAAAGGCCACAGTGTCAAAACACCAATACCATTTCCAAGGCCTTACTTTATTAAATGCCCAGTCTGAAAACATGAACACTGTTTTTGAAGGATTCTGTTTAAAGGACTTCACAATGTCATTGGGTCAGGGAGCACAAACACCTCTTTGTGTGGTATCTCTTTATGATGACAGAACCAGCTTAGTGCTACTAATTGCTGAATGCCCACCCATGACCACAAACTAATGAAAATGGTCTATCCTTGGCCCTTGATCTTAGCATGGACACTGTCAAGGTTGATTGACCACTGGCTTATGTGCTGTAAATGCTATTTGACCTTGGACACTTCACTTCTGAACCCTTAGTTCTGACCACTGGCTTTTAAACATTGAGTACAGTCTGTTCATCTTTAAGCACAAAATTCTAGCAATGGAACTGGAAAAGGATGGCACCATCCATGTATGAAAAAAATTAACCATTACATCCCCAGCTAGCCAGCCAGCCATTGGTTTACAGGCAGGACCCTGGCAGCCCTGACTAATAAAACAGAGATCCAGCCACAGCCTTAATCTTCCATTTGTCTGTCGACCACATCAGCACTTAACATGTCACTCAAAGGGAACCTCGGACCAGACGGCCTTAAAATATTTATGCAATGTTTTGAAAGCGCTAAACTCTAATTAGAGCCTCGCCCATGTGAGAGGGCTCTTTCTTTTCGCTGGGCAAGGCACGGGGCCTGGTGCGGTACAGGGCGTGTAGAGACAGCTCAGCTGCCGCCCTTACTCCAGCTGCCCACCACGCATGAGCCCCCCCCCCCACAGTTTGGGGCCATAGGGTGGAGCTGGCAGCAGAGCCCTTTCATGTACCAGCTCTTACAGTGGAATGCTGTGCATGCAGAGAACACCAAGCGGGCCTCTGATTCGTTAACACTCATCTGTTTCCTATCAGGAAGCCTAATTAATAGCCAGGCCTCTGGTACTAAAAAAAAAAAAAAAAAAACATACACACATACACAAAGACGGGCTGAGTCAGAAGGAAGACAGAGAATAAGAAGGGTGTAAACTGAAGTGGACAGCAGAGGGTTTGGTAGAGAGAACACAAAGTCTGATACTGTGTGTAACCTCCCTCCCAGCTGAATCAAAGCTCTGGATGTTACTCCATTGACGACTTCACCTCCCCGTCCCTGTCCTGATTGTACAAAGTGAACTGACACGGCATCTCATCTTCAGAACAATCCGGCACTATAGCTCTAGTTTTTGTGAACGCTCAGTTTTAAAGGATCAGCGAGCTGGGCGTACAAGGTGAATTTGTGTGAGCTGTCTTGGCATGGCTCCATCTTTGGCATGTGCCACACTCCGCTCTTACGTTCACTCAACAGCTCACTGGTTTCGCTCATGAGGAATAAAACTGTTCAAATACATGTCCCAGGGACACAACCTGTCTAAATGTTTAGTTTTAGATTATAGTATTTATTTGGTATTCAATTTTCTTTGGGATTAGGCTGTCTTGAAAGGATTAGGATATGTGTTTATTTTTATGATTTGTTTAGGTGGACGGATTTATAAGCAGGATGCTACACATGTAGATGCTGTTTAGATGACTTACAGTTTTTGATTCACATAAAACAGATGGAAAAAATTTTTTTATTGAAACGTTTCCAGCTTCTGGGATCGTTACTCAGGTGTGCTACAGGCAAAAAATAAAATAAAGCCATGAAGAAAGTCAGCATTATCCTTCCACTGCTGAGTTTCCCCACTAAAAGAACTTCAACAGCTTTATTAATGCCCTGTGATGGGTTGGCATCCTGTCCAGGGTGTCCCCCCCTGCCTTGTGCCCCAGTCTGCCTGGGACAGGTTCCAGGCCACCTGTGATCCTGTTCAGGATAAGCATTTGAGTACCAGATAGATTGGATTTTTATAGGTAAAACACTTAAGTCTCCCTTTAAAAATGTAAAGATAAGAATAAGTTAATATATGCAATCAACAGCAGTCATAAAACAAAAAGATAAGCCATAAGTCGAAGTTTAAAATATTGCCCGTTATTACATGTTTCACTGAAACCATTCACATCCTCTGTTAAACCTGCTTGGCTCATTCACAATAGCGCAAAATCATTTAGCTCAACAAAAGGCAGCTGTGTGAACACACAAATAAGCATTATATGTACAGCGACAGTTACTACGCTCTGAAATGTAAAAAAAAATGTAAAAAATGAGCTGACCAAACAGGGAACATCAGGTTCTGTAACTCCAGAAATGCTGTATTACTGGTGCTCACCTGACCCGCTGTTAGCTGCCATTCTTTTCACTTTCTATGGTACCACATTCATTCAGATTAAACTAAATACTGTTTTTACATTTTTCCCATATGTGTAGATTTAAATACTTTTTTTCCGAGATGCCATCTGGAGATTAACTGGTAATTTTTTTGGTCACAAGCTGGTGTCCATACCTCAACTCTGTCCACGTAGAGAACCTGTGGTATGGGAAAGTCCCTGTTATTGCAGAGAAAAAATATAAGATTCCCACAGTGGGTTTGAAAACACAAGATCCTGACTCTGATCCGAGAGTGAAACAAAAAGAGAGAGAGGGAGAGAGAGAGAGAAGCCAGATGTTTCATCTTCCACTTGAGTTGCCTACAGTATATCAACAAGTTCTAGAGCTGACTTGATACTCCAGCTGTTAAGCTGATGTGCAGCTGCTGTTTGGTCAGGTGTGGCTTCTTCTCCGTTGTCATGCGTGTTCAGGATGTTGACATCAGAGGGTAACACCGCAGAACCCATCGCGCACTGGGGCTTCAACGGCAAAGTGGAATAAAAAGTCAACATCTGCCGTAATTAGTGTCTAATCTGGTGTGGGCCCGTTGAGCCAAGGGGGGCGCTGTTCAGCGGTGAAATGGAAGCTTTGCAAAGACTGGCGGCTCAGCTTCCAAACGAAGCCACGGCGTTCCCATCCCGAGCTGCCAGTCAAAGTCAGGATCTCTTTTAAACTCTCCGATGTTCGCTTGGATCCGGCGTGTCAGCTCTGGTGACTTGATCCCGTGAGCTGATTGGGGCCTGTGGCGAAGTTTCCCTTTCATAACAGCTGCTTTCCTTTTGTTCAATGTCTCCAGTTCACAGGGCTTTTTATTTTTTTACAATCCCTCCATTTATTTCTCTTGGTTATGGGATTTTCTTCGCTTGAACGTCTAGCCACAGTGAACGCCTGATATTTTCCTACAGCAGTCTGGGTTAAGTGTCTTATTTTGGAATACAAAAGAAAGGTCCTTCCAGGCACTTGAGCCCACAGGCGTTCTGTCAGGAGCCCAGCTTTCTTAAGCTCACTTCTGCTTTCGGCTTCATCTGCACAGACACGTTCCAGCTCACGCTTAGGACCGAGCGAAACAGGCACAGCACTCCATGGATATGCTCTTCAAAGCTCAAGCCAACAGTGCAGTCCAGGCAGCCGTAAACTTGGGCCTTGATAAAAGGCTTCGCATGCATGCTGAAGCCAAATTTCAGTGGTTCACATCCCAGCAGGGGCTCTGCTTTTGTACCCTTAAGTAGTAAACTTATATCTTCAATGGCCTAAACAATGTAACCATCCATGCATAAACATTCTAAACTCTATTCTCTCCATGTCTCCTCAGGTAAAACATCCTACAGAGAAGCTATAAAGTAAAGGACACGTTCTCATGGACATTTGGACTGACTGGCACCATTTTGAAATAGAACTGGGGGTTTTGTGGGGGGTGCTAGCAGACATCTTTTAAGGGGAGGGTTGCTGCTGCCATGGGCACCCACTCCTATACCATGTGCCCTACATTGCTGCCTGTCATGTCTTTTATGTGAGGAAGTGGTGTGCTGAACAGGGGCTTACACAGGTTTAGCACTGCAGCATGCCAGAAAAACAAAGGAACATGTTCTTCCATGCCATGGAGTTGGAACAACCGATGACCATCCTCTCTGCAGTCCAATCTTCTTCTGCGCTGTCCTTCTATGCAACCAATATGCATGCTCCATTATGCACTGATCCAGAGTAACCAATAAGCACAGTCCTGAATGCAGTAGAGCCATATCAACCAATGAGCACTACTCTCAATAAACTGAAGTCGGAACAACCGATGAATATGTTCTGCTGAAGAAGCAAAAACATTAACCTTTATAAACCACTAAATCTCGAGAAAAAAAGTTGTTATACCTTCACTCAAACAACTGAGATATTAATGGAAGAATCACATGTCCTCACATGTAACATGAGAAGAACCTGGACAATGTAAGCAACCTGACACAGTGCAGCCCTACCTAGCTATGAATGTTCACATTTTGTTAAACTGCCAGAGAGATAATTTCCATGGCTTTTTGCCAGCAGAGCTGAACTTGTCAGAGTGTTCATCACGCCCAAATACAGGTCAGGACGAGCTTAGCTCTTCTCCTGCAACTGAAACACCAGATAAGAGGGCTGAGAAACTCCTACACAGTGTTAAGAATCTCCCTGTGCACACAGACCCTGCATCAGCCAACAAGTTTAGCGTGTATGCATATGTGCAAGCGTGCATGCATAAGTAACTAAATAGCTAACAAACGACGGTGTTAAGTGCAGTGCTGGCATGCTGAACGCACAGTTAGGGACAGTATGAACACATGGAACATGGCTTGCTCAAAACCAGAAATGGGCTGAGTTTGCTCATAAAAAGAAAGAGCGCTTGGCTGCTCCCTCCTCGTGCACCGAGCACATTTTGCTTTATAACTCTTGCTCGCTCCTGTACTCTCTCTTCCCTGGCGTGTTTGTAGCAGCACTCTGTGACCCTGACTAGGCGTGGCGGGGGCGCCACACAGCCGACACCCTCAGCCGGCTGGCAGCTATGAATAACAGGGAGGGAGGCAGGGAATCATTTCTCTTTCTCTCTCTCTCTGTCTGTCTCTGTCTCCTTCTCACACACACACACACACACACACACACACACACACACACACACACACACACCAGCGGGGGGGTTCCTACTGCTTTGGCAAAGTTCCTACCTGTGTTCTGCAAAAGCAGAAAAATGTAAATGCAATGGTGGATGAAAATGTAAATGTGAATGTAAATGCAAGAGGCTTCACGAATGTGCCCTTTATAAGCCCATCCTCTTTTCTCATGACACTGAGTAAAGACGTGCCTTGAAGAATGGACACTATGGCAGAAGAGGAGGTGGATCAAACACAGATTTACAGACAAGAACCAATGGATCTATTTTACTACAACCCAAACACAGACAACGGTTCAGCCAACTTCATGTATAGTAGAGACCCTCTGTTGTCAGGACAAGAGTCAGTTTAGTCCCCCGAGTGAGGGGCTCAGCTGTTTAGCTCGGTGGGCTAATCCTCTCCTCTGGTAACTCCAAGCACACCGTGGCTGCGTGGGCTCAGCCCTGTTACACCGCCATGCCCGACACACAGGTGGGCGTGTCCCATTACCACAAACTGTGCAGATTGAGAACTTTGCTTAGGTGAGGCTCCACACTACACCTCATTCTGCTTTTCTTCCTTCTTTGAGCAACTACCCTAGACCTGGACAAGCATCATGTCGAAGACAGGAGAGCACACCCTGTGGTGAAGCTGGTGACACCCCAATGCTGAGACTGGCGTTCGCCTGCAGACAGTAATGGTAGGCAGGAGAGCAGGGCTTTGTTAATCTATGAAATGAAAAACGTGAGCAAACCCCTGCCATCCTCTTGAATAGTTGCCCTTTTGTCCCCTGACTTGAACACGGAAAAGTAATATTTGTTCAAAGGTTGACATTCATACAAGGAGAAAGACAAACGGTGGGCAAGTTAGTTCTGGTTGTGTTGTTCCCTCGCAGTATCTCCATTCATCTTCATTTTCCCATACATGTCAGGGTGTTTTTTGAACAGGCTCCCGATACGTCAGTCCACACAGCCTTATTAAGTTACAGCAGGCTCTGCAGCATCGTGAGGCTGTACAGACACTTTGGAGCTGCAGCCTTTCACTTCCCGTCAAACTGATTTGAGCCAGACTGTTTATAAACGAGCAAGTCAGCTGGGCTTTCTAAATAGGCAGCCCAGATTAGTGAAATCCTAGTGATCCTAGTAGTGAACAAGATGGAACAAAACACAAGGTGGCTTCTCATTAGTCCTGCTTTGTGAACTCTTCAGGTTGAGCTCTGGTCATGACTGCATTCTAAGCTCACTTTGGGAAGCAGGTGAAAGACTGGATGACAGTGGTTGATGTAGTTTTGGGTGGGGGGTAGGATGTGGAAATTGTGCAACATCACTGGAGGACTTTGGCAAGGGAGGAGGGGCGTCTCAAAACTGTATTTACTGACATGAAAGCCTACACTTGTGTGAGTCATATTTCAGTCCCCCCCGCGACCTCAATGCAGACTGGAATCACAAGACTGAGAAGAGTGGGGAAGGTGGGGTGAGCAAAGGCACCATTTGGCAGGCACTACTCCAAGGATGGCCATCCTCAGCTTCTTATGTAACCATCGGTGGGTTGAGGAACACCTAGTAAGGCCTGAGGTGTGCTATACAAGGAACACGGTGACTATGCAACCTTTTCTGAACAAAAAAACTGCCTTCTCAGTACAGTAAACCAGGACCACAGTGTCACTTACCACAGAGTTCGTACATGCCTCCAATAATGGCTGACTCCCATTGCTTGGACATCCCAACATACCCCTGTAGAAACCCCAGCCTAACCTCCATGACCCCATGGATTCTGTTTCAGTGAAAACACGCAGTAGATTCTCATTGGGTGAGCAAACGACTCCCCTGGGATGTGCTGACAGCACAAGCAGAAGCACCTGGCTGACCGTCACCTTCCCTCCCCTTCATCCAACCCAAACCCTGGGGGGTGTCTTCATGGCTTACAAAGGTCTGAGGTACCGGAGAAACTCACAGGACATCACACAGGACAATTTATAAGTCTCACAGGCACATACAACCAGTGTGTGGATTTTCAGGTAGGTTCCCCATTCAATATGTTGGGTGGAATTCTGGGAAATGTAGTCAAAACTCAAGACAACAGCAAGAAACGAAAAGCTGAGTAGTTCTGTGCTCACCCTTACAATATATAAAAGCAAAAAAAACTGGTGCCCTTTATCTGTTGACCAGGGCGGCATCCTCTGTGGTAAGCTGCGTTTTAAAGCAAGCTAGTTAGATCATCTACTGGCATTAGTATCAACCAACAAAACCAAACAAATACTGTTAGACCCACTTACTGTAGTCCACAAAGCACATGTGAGCAGCAAACAGTTTGACACAATGTACTGATTCTGTGTTTCATAAAAAAAGGAACGAGCAGCAGTTGAACAAAACGAGCCTTTGTCAGTTTGATAAATTATGTGTCCTTCCAAGACATAAGGATTATGGATAATTTTTATCTATTAACAAATGGGATTTAATACTATGGACGTATGTGAACGAGTGCCCGTCATCGTCAGCAGACAGAACAGCAAAGGCGTGTGTTTGCAATCTAACAGGAAACATTTGGGTGTGCTGTATCCTACTGTGTGCATTAACATGACCAATGGCTATAGGGGAGAGGGCCCTTCATGTGGGCAAATTAGCTTGGATAAAAAGGAATACAGACGGTCCCCGAGTTATGATGGTTCGACTTATGATTTTTCGATCTTATGATGACAGTAGTGAGACAACAAAATTCTAAAAATATTTAATGTTTTGCACGTAGCGGTGTATGTGGTAAGATACGTTGGGACAGTGCCGGCATGTACACATCTCCCGCCTTGTGAGACGCCTCACTCTCGCCAGTGACCGACACAGTTCAGTGGTCTCTGTGTTAGAATGCATATTTTTTTCTGTTTTTTGGTGTTTTGGCCATGTCTCAACTCAATGATATTTTCAAGTTACAATGAGGTCATCAGCATCTCCATTGTAAATTTGGGACTGCCTATACAGTGTTATAACAGTGTAGAAAATGATTCTGCTGAAGTCAGTATGTAAACTTAAAAACGGATTCAATAAAACTGTCACCTGTGTAACCCCATGGGGGTTGGGCTATAAGTCAGCCACTCTGTGGAGGTTTGGGTTCCTATCCTCTCTTGTTGTCTGGGTTTATGTAGGTATTGTTTAGTGTTACAGTTCCTCTAAAGGGCCTATAGTCAGCCCTGTTGTGAAAGACACTGAACAAAAGTGAACTGGACTGAACAGATCTGAACACAAGAATGCACATGGCTAAACTTTAACATGCTCTGTGTTAATAGGTTTGACTCTAAATTATATATTTATATGCTAATTTTTACTCAGTCTACATAACTCTGACAGACTTTGAAAGATGATCACTACTCTATGTAAACGACTAATCATACAAAACCATGTCTTTTATTTAGTAAAGGTACACAGATTACATAACTGTTGTCACAGAACAATAGTTAGCATTTAGTGTATTAATCATAATATTATTCAAAATAATACTAATGGCATGCTGTGGTGGGCTGGTGCCCCGCCCTGGGTGTCCCCTGCCCTGGGTGTCCCCTGCCCTGCGCCCTATGTGTTCTGGGATGGGCTCCAGGCTTCCCTGCGACCCTTCACAGGAATAAGTGCTATAGAAGATGACTGACTGACTAATGGCATGTTGTGGGTATGTGCTAAGCGTATATAGCAGACAGATATATAAAGAGGGTAAGGGTATATAGCAGACAGATATATAAACAGGGTAAGGGTATATAGCAGACAGATATATAAAGTAGGATTTAGTGCGTTCCCTTACAAACAACTGTTACGTTAGTAAAAATGAACATTACCGCTGACTATTATTTTTGGTACTGAAGTGCCTCTGAAATATACATAAGGAGAAGCGAACGCTGTCTTCAGTGTGTTTCTGCTGCTCTGCAGGGGAGTGTGTTTAGTGAAACACTCGCACCCGACTGGAGCTCACCTCGACTCTAATCACTTGGGAAATATATGCGCACAGACTTGAGCGGCAAATCCAAAAGTGCTGGAGTGTGTCCAAGAAAACAAGAACAACAAGTCGGCCGCCTACGACGGAGGCGGAGAAGGTCAAATGGCGGAAAAGTCTGAATGCACCAACCGCCCTGCCCGGACAGCAGCGGGAGCGGAGGCGCTGAAAGGGGCCCTTGTGCCAGAGAGGCAGCTCTTCAGGGGAGAAGAATCCTGACAGCCAGGCGTCTCAGCTCTGATGCCTCTGTGTCAAGGGCCTTGCTCGCTGGGTGTGGACTCCGAGTAAATCGGATTGCGTGGCTGCCCTATGCATCACCGAGCGCCCAAAACCGTGGGTGCTAACAGAGATCAGGTTAGTCGCCAGGGTACGAGGGCCTGCTCTCCAAGAGTGGGGCGTATGATGCTCTGCCCCCAGGGACATTTAAAGAGGGCCTCCTCCTCATGTTAAAAACATTGCACTTGTTGGGTGAAGAATGCCAGAGTGTCGACTCCGTGCCACATGCACGCTAACATTTTCCGTCCCCAGCGAGGGCGACCCCCGTGAAATCCATGAAGGAAAAACAAAGCAGGATTTCTAGAGAGTCTCCACTAAAATTCCACGGCCTTCAACTGTGGCGTAAAAAAAAAAACGAATGCCACAATGCTAACACTGTCTTCCTGAACTCGTTAAAACGCCCAGAGTGTCTCAGCTCAAGCAGTGCCCCCTGGGGACAATGCCAGCGCTGTGGGGCTGAGGAAGGGGTCCTACATATGGCACTGGGGTCTTTTAGGAGGTGTCAGCAAAAGCAAGGTCCTCATGGATCATGGTGGATGGGTGGTAAGGTGGACTGAATTCCCGTGAGGTAAGGCACAGGGCATTGGGGGACACTGCGTGAGGATGGACAACCCTCACGTCTGGAAAAGGGGCAGACCACACCCCACCCACACCCCACCCCGCCTTTCAGTACTCCTCTATGGCACAACATGTGCCCCGCCACCCCCATGCCTTATTCTCCCATTCCCCTGGGCCCTGAGCCAGACATTTACTGCCTCCTCCCTGTATGTGGCTTCAAGGCCCCCCTACTCTTGCTCTCTTGAACACCAACAAGATCCAACAGATACAAATTCTACTCCCCAGGAAAAATAAAAAAGCCCACGCAACTAAATGCCAACATGCAGCTGATGTTGTTATTCTTATGATTGTTATCTTGAATTTACGCCCTCCTATCTGTGTTATTTTATGCATGCGGGGCATGTGTTTTACATTAGCACAGTTTTCTGATGCCCTTCCAGGACAAAGGGGTAAGCAGACAAACACAAAACACCGTGTGTCTCCTGAAAACAGTCAAAATGGCGACCAGCCACACCGAAGTCCTTCCGGGATACTGAGACACTGAGAGAGCCATAAATGTCCTTGTATGTCTCTTGGCCCACAGCTCAGTGCACCCCGATACAAAAAAGAAAAAAAAGTTTTAAAGCAAGTTTTCAAACCAACTTGTGCAGATGGTTATTTTTACTGAAGCAATTTGGGTTAAGTATCCTTCTCGAGAGCCCTGTGAAGCGGCCCCTCCTGAGATTTGACCTGGCAGATAGTGAATCGAGGTCTGTAACCACTATCCTACCTGCTGTGTCATGCACTGTACAACATGGCTGTTTGTTATTAAGCGTCTCCCACATTTATTTCATTATTCAGTCACTATTCCACAGCCAGTCTTTATTTGCCCAAATGGCGCTGTAGACACAGGACTTCCTATGAGTGTTCGGGCTGTTTGGAAACACAGGCTCAGGGCCTGCTGCTTTTATGGGAATGCTTTCGAGGCTGAGAAACACTGCTGTGTAATTACAGTGCTCCCATATGGCTACGGCTATTTAACAGCCAGGCAGACCGTCAAAGGGCCACTCTGGTGCACAGCAGCTCTCCTCCCTATCTTCCAGAAAATACTCTCTCAAGTGCATGCACATGCACACGCACACACACCACACACACAAACACACACACATGCTCATTTATTCATTCCCTCACTTACTCAGTCTCTTACATACACACACACACACACACACACACACACACACACACACACACGTGCACTTACACACACACACACACACATGCGTACTCACACACACAAACACACTCAATCCTACACACACACACATACACACACGTGCACTTACACACACACACACACACACACATACTCACACTTACACTCCAGCTGCACTTTCTTGGTTGCTTTTTATAGCTGCAAAACAGGAAGGCCGATGTGTAGTTGCACAGACACAAACAGTTGGGGGTTGATCTGCTGAAGGTATTAAATTGCTAACTTCAAAACAGCCCCCCAGTAGAGAGAAAAATAAACCTAAAATGAACTGACATGAAATAGCATGAGGTGCAAGACTAAGTGTTTGTGTTGAGTTTGTGCGAACAGCTCAGTGACCCAGTAGGTTGTTAATGTCAGTGTAAAGTGAGCTTTGACCAGCACGGTCCCAGAAAATAACAAACCAAGGAACTCCAAATGGACACACTAGAGAGAGATGCAGTGAAACTTGTGCCAAGGTGAACTCAATAATGACAAAGTGACGTAGGCAGGCCCATAGCTCGCCTCGCTTACACTCCATCAGTGACACAAAACCTCCAACACTCTCTGACCTGCTCGCTTATCTGTGTGGTACTAACAGCATTGTGACTTGGCTGTTTTCTGCAAAACAGATGCAAAACAGATGTGTGCGCAGCCAAAACCTTTCCAAAGAACAAAGAAAACAAAAGAAACAAACAGCAAAAAAAAAAAAAACAAATAACTTTCAACAGCAGGGTAGAAAAAAGATATCGACCAAGCTGGTTTGAGCTTCCTTTCTATGGATGGTGAATCTGTGCATGTCCGTGTGTGTGTGTGTGTGTTGTTCGTTATGCACGGACACTCTTAAACCTGTTTTGTAAGAAGCTTGCCCACCTGCTGAAATGCACTTGTTACCACCCTGCAAAGGGTAGAGGTCCACCTTCACTCGTTTGCAATGCTCAGCTCAACAGACGGTGCACGTTCTTACACAGGCTGACATGGAGTCAGGTGCCGTACACACGCAGAGCGCCTCTGAACACCGGCAGACACCGCTGTCGCTTTGCAAACTTTCTCGAAGGGCTGCGGGGCCTTGGGTTTTCCAATGTTCAGCTTCAAAAAAAGTCTCGTCCTAGACCCACCGACGTGGGCAACCGTTTTCGAAGACGCATCTCAGACATAGACACGCTGCATGCAGGCAGGTGGAGGACAGGCTGCAGTGTATGTTATGTCTCGTACCCTGGAGGCAACAAGTTCATATCCCTCAACTGCACAGAAAAACAAGTGGGGGGGGGGGGGGCTAAGCTCAATAAGAGCATGAACATCTGGATTTTACCAGCAGCTTGAATGCCTAATGATACCGGCTAGAGCACTCAGCTTCAGCTTATTGAAACCCAATAGTAATAATTATTTGTCTGGAGGCTGTCTAGAAGACCTATAACTCATCGGGTATAATTAGAGATGTCATCTCAGCTGTATTAATAATATCCGTGTGGCAGAAAGGTGAAGCAAAACGAACACACATCCTGAGTGAAAGAAGGAATATTTAAACAGCGGAAAACTAGAAACTGGATCAGACGTGTTTTCCTAGACTGTTCTGCATGTTCAGGCTAAGTCGGCCTCTCGGTGGCTCTCAGCAGGCACTGGGTAATGGCTGTCAATCATTCACACCCCTTTCCACCCAGTTGTTCATGCTCCAACGCCAAGTGTGGACGATGGATGGGGTGGAGTAAACAGTAGCCGTGCAAGAGAAGTATGGCTACACTGGAAAAGCCTGACACATCAATGGAGAGATGGAGGAACGTGCCGGACACACGAAGGCAGCTGTGTGTGTGGGCACTGCCCCCTCCCCCATGCCCCGTGGGTTCTCTTCCGTGGACTGTCTTCTTGTGTGTTCTCAAAGCCTGGACACAATAGACTTTTAAAAAGTCCTCCATCTGCAAGGAGTTAGGAGGAAGAACAGCCAAACCAAATGAGAAAACAAACCAATCAATCAACGTTGGGCTGTCAGACAGCTCACACTGCACTGGACACACTGCACTGGACACACTGCACTGGACAAAAAAGGGCTGCGTCAACACAACAAATATCCAGTTCCTTCTGTTTGAAAGTCATAACTACACGCATGGTTTACAATTTTACTGTCATTTACTGTCATTTACTGTCATTTACTGTCATTTGTGTTTTAACAGAATCAGTGTGTGTAAGAAATCTTGCTAAAGGGTTCAATAACTGATTTTTTCATTAATTGCAACTGCAGGTCCTTCATTGCTCTACGATAGACTGTCCAAACTGTCCAAATGTTCAGTACTTCTTGGGTTCCCAACCTTCCCTGTAGGACACAGGCAACTGTAAAAAGAGGTTTCTTCTTCCAGCTACATCCAGAGCAGATGCACAAAGGAACAAACGTCGAGATTCATATGCATAGAATTCCAAGCAGTCAGAAAATATTTCCTTAATTACTTCTGGCTTCATTATTTTCAACCCTGAGGTGGCCCTCGTCTTGAACAACACGCAGATGTACGAAAGCAAAAATACAAGGAGAATGGCAGAGGGAAGCCATTTTCAGGGTTTCTCAGATGCACTTGTGTAATTACAGTCCCTGGCCAAACCTTTCCAAACAAACTGGCTCAAACTCAATGGGAACATAAATGTCTTAGCCCACAGCTTCTGAATTTAGAGAATCCCGAGACTCTTTGTGACCACTAGCAAACATGAACCTAATTAAGGTACAATTCTGCTGTCAGTTAAAAAGGGCCGTCACAACAAGAGGATGCAGAACACAGAACCCAGAAAAGCTAAGTGGGCTTCAGACCAACAGGTTCAGTTGAACTGCGGTTTAACTCTTCAACGTGATCCTTAACGTCATCTGGCAAAACGAAATGCCCAGCAGGTAGAAATGACACGTCCTCTTAGCGTCTTTGGATAACCAGGCCTAATAGGAACGCGTGAAGCAGTTGTGGATGAATAGAAGGCATTGAGTGGTGATCTTTTGCTCAGCCTAGGGTGTAGAAGACGTTTATATGGTGATAATTGCGGTGATAATTGCAGTGATACCCAATAACCTTGTAGATAAGAAGTCAAAGCCCCATCCGTGCTCCAGTCTTTGCCAGAGAGCCACAAGTGTAAAGTGCCCTCCGGTGTGATAGTGGTCGGTTAGATGTTTGAGACTAACATGTGAGTGTGTGTGTGTGTGTGTGTGTGTGTGTGTGTGTGTGTGTGTGTGTGTGTGCACATATAGAATTATTGAAAGAAAAAGCTTGATAGCCTGGTTGATAACCTGCACTATCATCTGTCTGGGAAACTAAACAAACACACACACACACACACACACACACACACACACACACACAGAGTATCAGTTGTCCCAGACAGAGCAGAGGGGCCTGGCATCACTCCCTCACACCACGAGGAAGATGTTGAGCTTTCTGATCTTCATTTTGAGCCGTTTGTGATGTAACTGCGCAGACTTCCACTCTGTTCTTCCATTTCCCACATGGCTTTTAAAAGCTCATTGGTAAATCATTCTCAAAAGACTGTTATATTTTATGACATCAAGTATTTATCATTATGCATACTATATATAAGCACAAAAAAATTAAATTTAATTTAAAAGCACATGTATGCTTTTGACATGTTGATTTTAATTACACTGTCTCGGTTTTTGCTTTGATGTAATGGCAGACTTACTGCTGTCAGGAACAGTTGTGTGTAAAATGGTAAGTGTAGACAACAGCTAAAGAAAAGCTGCAGACAGCTGTCACTGGGAAGCTGAAGAAACACACACACACACACACAAAGAGCCTTGCACGATCGCACACACACCAGTATTCATACACACCAATGCACATGTACATTTATGCAGGTATATCAACACAAAGATGTGCAAGCACAGACATGTAGAATGACATTCACACACCTTACTACATCTGAAGGTGCGGCTCTCAGAGGCAAAAACCTGAACCTGTTTCTATGGCGATAGCCTATTCTTGGAGCGTGGCATGTAGTCAGATCATCACACCGCAGGTGCCACAACTGAGTCACAGCTTTGCTTGGGTGTACCTGCGCCTACCAAAATAGGGCGTGTGCTGTAGTTGTTAAAAATCTTTTGCATCACCCGCCCTCCCCACACACAAAATAGTAACCTGTCTAGTTTTTTTAGGTCCTACACCTATAGTAGTAGAAAAAAAAAAATAATAAATCAACCTCTAGTTTGGTGCGAGTTTCAGAAAACCTCTGAATATCAGTCATGGCCAATAAGAGGTCCCTTGTGTAACCCTTCTACTGTTACCCCACTGATGGTCCATGGGTAGTCTGTAACCCTTCTACTGTTACCCCACTGATGGTCCATGGGTAGTCTGTAACCCTTCTACTGTAACCCCACTGATGATCCATGGGTAGTCTGTAACCCTTCTACTGTAACCCCACTGATGGTCCATGGGTAGTCTGTAACCCTTCTACTGTAACCCCATTGATGGTCCATGGGTAGTCTGTAACCCTTCTACTGTAACCCCACTGATGGTCCATGGGTAGTCTAAGCCCAACTGCCTTCACAAGGCCCCAGGCTGAAGTCCACCATGATGTGGATCACAGTGGTGTTCAGGTTTCCTGGAGCATTTTCCCCATCTCCAGGCTTGCCCTTCTGAGGGTTGCTCTGTCTCCACAGAATCATCATATCATGGTTTCCCGTCTTTCACAATCTGTCTGCCCAGTTTATTTCTCTCTCCTACAGGATGTCTGGCCAATCTTTAAAGCGGGGGCACGGACACTGCGGCTGGGAGGCTAATGTGCAAACCACCATACGGGGGCCACATCTGGCAGTGCGTCAAGGCAGAAGGCTTCACTACTGTTGTTCGGCCCTATTAATTCCAGCCACAGCTCCAACTCCCCTGACATCAGATTTATTTAGGCAGCCGGCCCGATCTCTAACCCATTTGGGCCAGAAATGGATATATAATGAAGCAGACGGTTTTTTGTTTAATGCAAGGAGATTCATGGCGTTAGACTCAGCTGCAAATGTTTTTGTTCTCACTGCTTTGCCTGAACCTCAGTGCTGGGTGCCTATGGTCATTACAAAAGTGGAGACGTAGTGAGGTTTGAAGGCGCTGTGTGGCCTGCTAAGAAAAGATGCTTGTTTTTGCAGCAGAGAGGAAGCAAGTCTGGCAGCGTGCTGCACTGACCAAGCAGCGATTCGGCTCTGGGACAGGAGCAGGTGCTGTAAAACTTGGATACCTGTTAGCTCTGGCTCTGCTCTGATCTTTTGCTTTCCCTCTGTCCATCTGCTGCCACCAGAGTTAGTGCCAATAGTGGCTGGTACGCAAAGCTCTTACATTAACACGCCGACAGTCAGGTGCTCTGAAGAGAAGGTGCCCCCGGGAGATGCCTCTAATTTACACTTCTTGGCAACAAAGAGCTGTGTTTTGAAAACATAAACCTGTCACCATCAAGCCTGTCATGCATTTATGGGCCTGTGGTGCTGAGAGATGGGGGGAAAGGAAGGACAACTAACCTTCAGGAGGGCTCACCGCCTTCAGGTCACCGTCACCACAAGGAGCAGAGTCTCTCCAAAGAGTCACGTCTTCAATTTTCAGCCACGACTGTCTCAAAAATCACCGAAACAACCACTCCCCTGTTGACCCAAAGGACGCAAGTTAGGGTAAAGCTTGTTCAGCATGAAATACCGCAAATGCATGACAGGCAGAAACAGTATATTATAAGGTAACATGTATGTTGTGTTTTGGGCTGATCTTGGTAAACAATGCATTGCTTCTGAGCGCTGTGCATTGCATGTCCAATCATCTGTGCTCAAAAACAGCATGGCTTTTTAAAATGAACGGATAAACAGCGAGGAAGGTAATGTTTTGTTTCAACGATCCTCTCGACGCAGCCGGCCAGAAGGACATCTGCCTTGGTGGTGGAGGTGGAACATAAGTGATGAGATTGTCCACTTCAAGCCTAAAAGTTCTCACACTTTTGTAGGAAATTCCCCAGGGATAATGTGGCGTGCCAGCATTCCATTCTACAGTGCTCTGTTTCATTTCAGGGTTTACGTTATTTATCAATTTTTTACAGGCATAGCAATAAAAAGTCTTGATTTATGTAACTCCTACATCCTGCTGAAGTTGGTCTCCTTCAGTGATGGAGGCTGACAAAGATGACATGACACCTATTTATCAGGTACTGCCAGTATCGATAGAAATGCGCATCATCACCTGACCTTCTCACGTCTACCAGTTAGCCTCCGGACCTGTAGCTCGCAGCAGCGGTGAGTCACCCAGCAGGATGGGCAGTAAATCCCTCACCTCTGTGACAACGATGGAACTCCAGTCACCTCCGTGTCAGCCCACTTCCGTCACAGGTGGCTGAGTCATGTGGGTCGCCTGTACGGCTGACGGGTTCGGCGGAGCGAAAGCAGCATGCGGCAGACGGCGCCCACGCGGAAACGGCATGACGAAGCTCACCGCGGGGCCCGGCCAGTGATGACGGTCCTGAGCTGCCGTGCGTAAGTCTGCGTTTTTCTGTCTAAGACACAGGGGTAATAAACCCCCCCCACAGGAGTATGTATAAATCCCATTTGGCACAGCCACCGTTACACATGAGCTGACAACACAGGCTGTCGCTTATTGCTGTGATTTAATCACCAAGGGTAAAAAAGAGCCAAAGGAGCTGTTTCCCCATACGGCCAAGACCGACAGATTTAACTCATTAACCCAGTTCTTACAGTAGAACAGCCCGCCAAGAGCGGCGTTTAAAAAGTCATCTCTAATTCAGATAATCATAAAACTTGATAAGTTGCTTAAAATGCATTTTCCCATTTTTTCCTTTCATATTATTCCAGTTTTTACAATGGAAAAAAAAATTACGGAAAGGGGCTGGGTATTATTAAAAAAAAAGCTGAAATTGAGCACTGATTCTAGCTAGAGAAATGAAAACGTAAATGTAAAAGCTGAGTCCAGTCTAAGCAGGAGTTGGGATGCGTTCTGGGTTCTGTGCTGACTCCAGTCTGAGCGGAAGTTGGGATGCGTTCTGGGCTCTGTGCTGACTCCAGTCTGAGCGGAATTTGGGATGCGTTCTGGGCTCTGTGCTGACTCCAGTCTGAGCGGGAGTTGGGATGCGTTCTGGGCTCTGTGCTGACTCCAGTCTCAGCAGGAGTTGGGATGCGTTCTGCGCTCTGTGCTGACTCCAGTCTGAGCGGGAGTTGGGATGCGTTCTGGGCTCTGTGCTGACTCCAGTCTGAGCGGGAGTTGGGATGCGTTCTGGGCTCTGTGCTGACTCCAGTCTCAGCAGGAGTTGGGATGCGTTCTGCGCTCTGTGCTGACTCCAGTCTGAGCGGGAGTTGGGATGCGTTCTGGGCTCTGTGCTGACTCCAGTCTGAGCGGGAGTTGGGATGCGTTCTGGGCTCTGTGCTGA